>PISX010029063.1:0-20585 GCA_004024625.1 Mellivora capensis | reverse complement strand
GGTTGCACCAGCTTGCATTCCCACCAACAGTGTAGGAGGGTTCCCCTTTCTCCACATCCTCGCCAGCATCTGTCATTTCCTGACTTGTTAATTTTAGCCATTCTGACTGGTGTGAGGTGATACCTCAATGTGGTTTTAATTTGTATTTCCCTGATGCTGAGTGATGTGGAGCACTTTTTCATGTGTCTGTTGGCCATCTGGATGTCTTTACTTTATTTCTTATATAGTCTCTTCCTTTTGTCCCCTAATAATCCTGTGAGATAACAATAATATATATAATACTTTTTTTACACGTGAAGTATTTTTTCTTAATTATTTCATGACTGCTTTTTGCTTAATATTTCACTTCCATTTTCTTCCTTTTTTTCTTTTCCTTTTTAACTTTCTATCTTAATTGTTACTATAACATTATAAAAAAAAGTTCAGTCTTAGTTCTCATTTTTGAAAAGTGGAGACAGATTTACTGAAACAAAATTTACAGTCCACTCTGACACAGAGCTACACTCAGCTGGCTGAGAATAAAAAGCTTGCATTCAGGAAAGGGCTAGTTTTAAAGTAGGACTGAACAACTCCCCTCCCCCACAATATTCACACCTATTTCCCCTTCCTGAAGAACAAGATGCTGCCAAATAGTCTTTATGTTAGGTGAAATCTATACAGTACTCTTAACCAAACCCTTTGACTTGATGTATTTTATTTGAGACAATAAGCTTGAGAAATAAATAATATGAATCTTATTTCCATATAAATAATGAGAAAAAGACACTCAATCTAGGGTAAATGACCTAGCAACTAGCAGTCAACTATTTGAGATAGAACTGATACTAAAACTAAGTCTTCTTAACTTTGCACTGTGCTTGAATCATAGAAAATGTTCAATAAATATCTCAACTTTAATTCATAATTTGTATAGGAACATCATATAACTACCGCAAGGAGTTTCAGTTTTCTTTTGAATCTGTGGATTATTATATTCCAGAAGAGGTTTTTTCCTAGCTGAATATTATCAGGAAGAGATTACTTGACTAATTTGAACCATGTAGACATCTCACTGATACAGGAAAGGACACCATTATATAGGATTCAACAGCCAGTAGTCATGCATACTGCGCATTATTTAGAAAGAAGCAAAACATTTAAATATAAAACTGTCCCACATAAATTTGATAGGCTTTTCCCCCTTGTCTCTATTAGTATAAATCTGCCTTTCTCTAATAATTATTGGTGGGCATAAAGTAAAAGGGAAGTGTTGCAAAGGAACAATGATCTAATCATGCTTTGAGTTCAATGTTTGTTTTTTTATTTTTTTTAATTAATTTCATTTCTTTTCAGCATAACAGAATTCATAGTTTTACACCACACCCAGTGCTCCATGCAATGCGTGCCCTCCACAATACCCACCACCAGGCTCCCCCAACCTCCCACCGCCCGCCCCTTCACAACCCTCAGGTTGTTTTTCAGAGTCCATAGTCTCTCATGGTTCATCTCCCCCTCCAATTTCCCTCAACTCCCTTCTCCTCTCCATCTCCCCATGTTTGTTTTATTTCAAAGAAAGATGCCTATGAAACTTGTATAACCAATTGGCAGGCTAAAAGAATAACCTTATGTAAATGCAGAATGTAATTACCATTTTCACAAATTTGGTATATGTTGGAAATGTCATTTCAATCAGGACTAATCATAATATGACAAGAATAACTGTGATACCATAAGTGATAATGTTATGCTGCTCACTTTTTCTAAATTTGGTGGCAAAATATGCAAAGATAAAACTCTCAGAGAGCCAGTAAAACATGTTCAAGATTTTTGCCACTTTTAAAAATATTTTCAGGGAAATAGTCACCATTATGGAGTAGCCATTATTTTTATAGCTCAATTGTTTTTAGATTAATCCCTTCTTAAAATTTGTGTCATCATTTAAGGTAAATGAAAAAGAACAAGTATAAACTTTTAAGTGATAATAAAATACTTCTTTACATTTTCCCAATTATATAAATTTTAATATTGGTTTTATAAATGTTGCCTCATTCATTTTTTCAGCAAGTGTGCCTCTTATTGATAATGAGTAAAATACGTAACAACAAACTAAGGACTTCAGCAAACACCTCACTGGTTTCTATTCATCACATATGAAGTTGCTATGAATGCCATTTGCATGCTGTCTCATTTTCTGGCTCCTGGTGAAGAAACAGGTTAATGGAAACATTCTTCATTTCATTACTGATTCTAATAGGTCTCACAAAGTTCATGAGATATTTTATTTAACTCAATTAATATTAATTTTCTAATGTAGTTGTCTAGGGACTAGACAACAAATGCTTTCTTAAAAGTACCCTTCCTGGGGCGCCTGGGTGGCTCAGTTGGTTAAGCATTTGCCTTAGTCTCAGGCCCTGATCTCAGGGTGCTGGGACTGAGTCCCCTTTCAGGATCCCTACTTAGCAGGGTGTCTGCTTCTCCTACCTCAATCTCTGCCCCTCCCCTGCTTGTGCACTTCCCTTCTCTCTTTCTTTCTGTATCAAATAAATAAAATCTTTTTAAAAAAATACCCTTCCACTGGGAAGTTTCAATAAAGAGAAAAAAAAAATGTGTGTATATAGCCCCAGCACTGCAGGCAACAGAGGATGTGTGGCAGAGGGGAAGGCTGCAGAAGAAAGGAATTAGGCATGGTTGGTTTGTTTGTGTTTTGGTGATGACTAGAGCATCTTACTAACACGGGACATAAATAAATGCATTTACTTTGAATACCTTAACAGGGGTTCCGAAGCTGTGTTAAAGACCTGAACCTCTATTCAGGGACCCATACGGATTTCAGAGTTTCCCCAAATGTCCTGAAATTGGTTCAGATTTTATGTGCATTTATTATTTTTATGGGGAAAGACTAAATAACTTTTATCAGATTTTCCTGGGCATTTAAGACCAAGAAATATATTCAGGATCACTGCTGTCTGTGTTAATTATATTCAGGTCCAAATGGAAAGACACATTTCCAGAGAAAAGGGGCTATCATAAGGACTTTAATCAGCGAATTTCACTTTGGTTTATATAGGAAATCACATAAAAGAATCTTAACCAAAATACAATCCAAAATAGCATTATGAGAGAGAAGATGATATTTTTTATTAAATTTAAGATTAAACATTTGATAATTGACTTTCTCTGCTTGACTTATTTCACTCAGCATACTTTCTTCCAGTCCCATCCATGTTGATGTAAAAGTTGGGTATTCATCGTTTCTGATATCTGAGTAATATTCCATTTTATATATGGACCACATCGTCTTTATCCATTCATCTGTTGAAAGGCATCTAAGCTCATAAAACAGGTCAAATTCCTATTTTTATAAAAATTGAGTTGAATATGTTTTTCATGACTAAAACTACATGATCACTACAAACACAGTGATACCGGCCTTATGCACAATGACTTTTCTCAAATATTAGTTTAGAGCAGCGAAGTTCTAAGCTTTTTTAATAATTTAATGTGAAAGACAAGAATTTCTAAGAGGTTTTGATTATACTCAGGAAGTAGAGAACTAAGGAGAGTGATAAAGGCTAAGATGAAGAAAGTCTACATTCTTTTGACCAATACATGCTGTCACTGACACAAAATACAGTGTATTTCTTTTTTTTATTATGTTCAGTTAGCCAACATATAGTACATCATTAGTTTTTGATACAGTGTTCAGTGACACCTTAGTTACTTATAACACCCAGTGCTCATCACAACACGTGCAAGAGAACACAGAGAATTTTGGCCACAGACAAGAAGAGAATGTGTTCTAACAAGTAGTTCAGGAGATGTGCTAGAGGTCCTGTAAGATGAATTCCATGTTGTTTCCGGACAGAGCCAATAGTAGGAGCTTACCTTTTGCTAGAGTGCTGCTATCACTTTGAACCAGCTTGTAGTTGCTAAAATGAAAGCTACATTTTATTTTTTAAATTTTTTATTCTTTTAGCAACATGTATGTCTTTAATGATCGTTTTTTTTCCCTGTTATGTTAGTCACCTTCATTTTGAAAAAAAAATGAGCCTCTTAAAGTGAAGTACATTGGTGGGTATTTGTAAACAGGAACAGAAACACCAGTAATTCACTATAATGATTACTTTTTATATTTTTGAAAAATATGAACATGCATATAAGCATATACAATGTGTGGGACATGTGTCTCTGTGTATGTCTGTGTGTAGTCATGCAGTGATATTTTAAGTCATATAATTTAGAATCATCAAAAGACTTCTTAAAGGCAAGTTAAATTATATCACCTTTCTCCTTTTGAAAAGAGTAGTAAAGACAGACAATAATTCTCTAAATTTGGGCTTGATTTTTTTTTATTTCATTTCTTTTCAGCGTAACAGAATTCATAGTTTTACAACACACCCAGTGCTCCATGCAATGTGTGCCTTCCATAATACCCACCACCAGGCTCCCCCAACCTCCCACCCCCCGCCCCTTCAAAACCCTCAGGTTGTTTTTCAGAGTCCATAGTCTCTCATGGTTCATCTCCCCTCCAATTTCCCTCCACTCCCTTCTCCTCTCCATCTCCCCATGTCCTCCGTGGGCTTGATTTTTTATTTAATTATTTTTATTAACGTATAATGTATTATTTGCACCAGGGGTACAGGTCTGTGAATCATCAGGCTTACACATTTCACATTGGGCTTCATTTAATAATCCAGAGTCCTATATGGGTTGCCACTCTACATTTTACTAGGCAATTACTCTTTGTGCACATTTCCTGGAAAGTCATGGAAAGGATATTTTTGTGACTTATAGGACAGATATGTGCCTACAAACAGAAGGAACAAATGTATGCAGAGGTATAAATTAAATATAAACAATATAAGTCAATTTTAATTACTTACTGTTAAATGAGGTTTTCTTATTAATGTTCCAACCTTTAAACTTCTTTTCTGAATGATATTCACTGTTGTGAAACTTAAATCTTATAATAACAATCCATACTTGAAAAACATCTTTAATTTTCCAATAACATAAAATAAAATAAATTTAAATAATGAGTCTTTATAACAGGAAAAAATAATAACAGAAGCTGAGTTCATGGAGTTATTTTCTCCAGATGTGTTTATTAATTGTAACCTCACACAGTGGTGAGAGCTATTTAGCAGTTCTACACTTGTTGGAGCTCAGATGTCTTTATTATTCCCCTGAAAGACAATGTCAAAACTCAGTTGTTTTTCTCAAGTCCCCTCTGAGCCTTTTTCTCCTTCCTCTTCCCTTATCCAGTATCCCGCCCATAAGTTGTTAAACATTTGAGACTATTAATGGTATCACTATGAATGTTCATGTTTTCTCTATATCCTAAATACGAATGTATTCATGAACACAACAAATTCATACTTTTTTTTTCCTGTCTCAAGGGATGAGGGTCTCATATTCCACTTGAGAAATTATTTCACATGCATCCTTGATTCATGTCTCTTCCTTTTCTCTTTCAAATCTATTTTCATCTCCATCTTTTCTCCTGTATCATGGAACTGCCATGTTTTTCTTTTCTCCTTTTCTGAGCCCAACTTCTCAAGGGAGTAGTCTCAGTTCTCTGTCTCCGTGGCCTAATAGTCTTTCTTTCAAATCCACTGCAGTCCAGACTCTGCCCATCACTGTGCACAAACTATTATTTTTGTGATGAATGACAACTTTTGTATTGGTAAATCTAGTGAATATGTGCTAGGTGATCTTTACCAGGTCTTTGTGTTTTGCACTTAACACTATTGATTACTCTGTCCTAAAAAGTCTCAACACACTTCCCTCCTGTGACACCGTCTCTGTTCTCATTCTTCTGTGAACCCTTTAGCAGTATTTCTCCATGAGCTCCTCTTCCTCTGGTCCCCTTGTAGATGTAGAGGATGCCATGCTTCCACCCCAGTCCTTTCCTCCTCTCACTCTGTGTACCCTCTTAGTGCCCCAGGCCTTCTCCCAGCCTTTGATTTTCCATCTGATGTTTCTCTTTAGTGGTTCCACAGGTACACCAAACTTACCATGTCCAAACTCATACTAAGTCTCAACCCTTACCTTCTAGCATGGCATTTTTAAAATTAGCATATAATGTATTACTTGTTTCAGGGGTATAGTTTTGTGAATCATCAGTCGTACACAAGTCACAGCACTTACCATAGTACATGCCCTCCCCAGTGTCCATCGCCCAGCCACCCTATCCCTCCCACCTCCCTCCACTCCAAAAACCCTCAGTTTGTTTCCTGAGATTAAGAGTCTCTTATGGTTCGTCTCCCTCTCTAGTTTCATCTTGTTTCATTTTTCCCTCCCTTCCCCCCATGACCTCCTGCCCTGCCTCCCAAATTCCTCATATCAGAGAGATCATATGATAATTGCCTTCCTCTGATTTACTTATTTTGCTTAGCATGCATTATACTCTCTAGTTCCATCCACATCATTGCAAATGGCAGGATTTCGGGGGTTTTGATGGCTGCATAGTATTCCAGTGTGTGTGTGTATCACATCTTCTTTCTCCATTCATCTGTTGATGGAGATCTAGGCTCTTTCCATAGTTTTGCTATTGTGGACATGGCTACTATAAACATTCGGGTGCACACTAGTACGGCATTCTAAGTATCACTTCAGTTAGAAACAGAAGAGTCATTCTAGTCCTCTATATCCTCAGTCAGCAAGCCTTGCACATTTTGCCAACTGTTTCCTCTTGTTCTGTCTCCTCTCTTTCATTCCTTATTTTTAATATTTTATTTATTTATTTGACAGACAGAGATCACAAGTAGGCAGAGGGGCAGGCAGAGAGAGAGGAGGAGGCAGGCTCCCTGCTGAGCAGAGAGCCCGATGCAGGGCTCCATCCCAGGACCCTGTGATCATGACCTGAGCCGAAGGCAGAGGCTTTAACCCACTGAGCCACCCAGGTGCCCTCCTCTCTTTCATTCTTATTACCACACCCTGGGTCAAATATTTTTTCTTGTGTTTTCTAGTCTTTCTTACTGCAAAAGCACACACAGTTTGACATAACTGAACACACATACCATAATTTACAAAAGAATGGAATTTTTAGATTTTGAAGAGTCTCCTGCATTTTAAAGTATAAGATTCATTTATTTCCTCATAAATTTATATAACATGAACAATTCTACATCACTGCTTTACACTTACACAAAGGTGGTTCATATAATATGCAGTTTTATATTATTGTTATTATTCAGTGATATTTTAAATTTGTGAAATTTGCCAGTAAGAACCAGCTATTCTGTATTTTTTTAATTTATGAAATGATTTAATTAATTTTTTTCAAAGTGGCTCTTACTGGTTTTTAACATTTTTATATGTAGCTCTGTGTGGAGTATCTGTTGATTATTTCTTGGTTCTTTGCTTTTATATTTAAAATCAGTAATTCCTCCATTCTGACAGATATTTAGATTAATTTATTGATATTATGGTCACTATGAATATCCCTGAAATATTTTCATATAGACAGTTAAGAACAATAAAGTATGATGTATATCTCAGTCACCCAGCTGATCCTTTCTAGGAGAAAAGTATGCATTTATTAACCACGTTTGAACCTAAAGCACTTAGCATAGAACCTGTCACATAGTAAGCTCTAGATAAACATCTTTTAATTTAGTGAAGCTATCAAAAGTCACCCAGAAATATACTTGCAGAGGATAGATGAAGTTTTTCACATTTTCATTCATTTACATTCCACATCCTTCCTTATGCAGGTATTTAAAATTAATAGGCAAGAATTGCTATTGTCCTTTTCTCATTTGTTTTCAATTCTAAACTTTATTATTCTGTCATCTGTACTCTTTCTATTTAGTTGAAAATTTTTAAAAATCAGATACACATATAATCATACGCCATTTCAATGAGTTGATATATTTCACAGGGAATGATTCCTATTTTTATGTTCCTGGTCATTTAAGTGCCTAATTATCTATATATTTTCATATAAAAATATTGGCATCTCTTTGAAAGCCATATATATGTAGCTATAGAGAAAAATCAAAGCAGTTCTTTCTCTTTTATTTTGTGGAGGTTACGATAGGAGAAAGTTACACCTGGTTTCATTCAAGGCATTTTGTCAATTCATTGACATTTGTCTTTGAACAAACTGTTCTGCACCTTCTTTTCTTATTTATGATTAATTGGTTTGTATTTAAATGCATATTTATGACTTTAGATCTAGTTAAGGATAGTATCTCTCTACCTCATTGGTATGCCTTGCCAGAGACTGTCAATCTTTGCCCAAACTGGAAGTTTATTGTTGAGTTTGAACTTATACCAGATAGAGGCAAAATACTTTGCAACCACTCCACTCTCAAGTTTAGACAGTTATATAATGTATGTATGTATGTATGTTGTATATAATGTAATGCTGCCTTTTGCTGCTTACATCTGTGTTGATCTTGTAAATGTACTTTTACTGATACTTTATCAGTTGTATTGAGAATACATTTTCTCAAAGGGTCAGACCTCACTACCTCATTAAATGAAAAGCCTGAAAAAGAGATAAGTATTTAATTTATGTTAACTATGTACACTGACTTATTTGAATAAACATAGCCACCATGTGTTACACCTTGGTACTAGTAGCCTTGAGAACAGTTTTTTCTTATCCTCACAATGACCTGGCAAATAAGTGGACTATTATTATTTCCATTGCCCAGTTGAAAATTCAAGGCTTACAGAATTTATGTGACTTCCCATTGTCATATTGGGGTTGGAATCTGTACCAGCTTCACAGAGCTTGAGAATTTCAGTTCTTTCCTGTATAGTAATGTTTTTCAGCACCTTTCTGCTGCCATATTTCCGCATGGGCAGTAAACTCCCATTATTTTACACAATATTTCTTTTTTTTTTTTTGCAGTCCCAATAGATAACCATTTTTATTTTTTTTATTTTTTTTATTTTTTTATTTTTTTTATTTTTTATTTCTTTTCAGCGTAACAGAGTTCATAGTTTTACACCACACCCAGTGCTCCATGCAATGCGTGCCCTCCACAATACCCACCACCTGGCTCCCCCAACCTCCCACCCCCCGCCCCTTCAAAACCCTCAGGTTCTTTTTCATATTTCTCCAGAAAAAAAGGAAGGTAGTGTATATAATCTAAATTTGCTGTCTATTACACTTCCCTCCCAAACCCTAACAGTCTCCATAGCCACGATCCTCATAAGAATTACTACATTATATAGCAATGGTTGAATGCTGGCTCCAAAATAGAATCTCTAAAACTCAGATTTAATTCTCCTGGGTACTAAGATGTTGGTATTTTTACAAGCCACCTCAGTGATTTAACGTGTAGCCTGATTGAGAATGACCTCTATAGTTACTGTCTTCTCACAGTCTCTCTCCCATTGTACTCTATGAAATGAAAAAGGCAAATAAAGAATGAAAGTTGATTTTTATTATTTACTCTCAGTGATGGAGATCAGTTCACCTCCCAGTTCTTAAATGAATATTATCATTACTCTGGCACCTGGTCTTTGAAATATATGCACTCACTATATCCCTTAACTTCCAGTTTTTGCCCCTGTCTGATTCTTTGCAGCTAGTTTAATTTACTAACTTTTTAACCTTAAGCAGTTTTCTCTCTGAGACTATTTTCTTTTTGTTTTCTAATCTGTACATTAAATTAAACTTTTAGCTGGATAATACTATTTATTATTTATTTTATGAATAAAGGACTCTTTACTAAAATGTGGGAAAGGGGTAGGAGAGTGACTGTTAGTGCATATGGGGTTTCTTTTAGAGAGATGTAATGTTTTAAAATTACTTTGTGGTGATGGTTGCACAATCCTATGCATATACTAAGAACCATTGAATTATATACTTGAATAATATGTTATATGAATTAGATCTTGATACTATTTTTCAAAATGTTGATACAATCGAGATTTTGAAAAAGCACCATTTGGGACATACTCCAATGCCATCCGTAAAGATTTACTTAGTGGGCGTGATCTTTTCTTTACTCACGTTTAATTAGTAGAGACCCATAGGGCCACTCTACCCATAAGTATTAATTTATAAACTAGAATTTCTAGTCCAAGGTACCCTCCAAAACTCTGAACTTGAGTTGGCATTATATTGTATCCCATTCCCCATCTTAAGCTTCCCCAGATAGGAAGATTACAGCAAAAAATGAAGGCATGGCAGGCATCTTTACTTTTCTCCCTTGGCTTTCTCCTCTCCTGCTCACAGGTTTCCAGCACATTCTGACTGTTTCAGGGTCAGAGTAGGAGAGGGGCAGAAAAAGGTGTTGTTGTAAGGAGTTTGCTGGGCCTAATGGCTATTTAAACATGTGCTTCACTCTTCCCTCTCCTCTCTCTCTTTCCCGCTCCTCCTCCCTCTCTCCTTCCTCCCCACCCCACCCCACCATCTCCTGCAGTTTCCTTGACACAGGTGGATCCTTCCCTATTCTTTATAAAGAAGACTGATGACTCTGTCCTTCTCTCTGAAAATTCTAGGCTTCACCTCCAGGTTCTTGTTGTCGAGGTTCCTCCATTCCTTTAGATGGCTACTGGACAGAACCTAAGTTAATCCCCCATGTTGGCTGTCTGATGTGTTTTCCTATCTTAGAAAGACCATATAATTTATTGTCCAAACTGAGATACTTTTGTGAGTAAAAGGGAAAACTATTAATAACTACAGTGGAACAGTGGACTTAAGATGAGACTGTTCTGGGCTGGTAAGTCTTACAGAGACCAGTACATATCATTTGCCCCCAAAGTTTTGGGACACAGTTTCATCTATCCCCTTTGGCAGCTGCTTTGCCCCTGTCAGGTATGAGGTGAACTCTATTATTTATTTATCCCCACTTCAACTTCTATAGATTTTTGAATAGGTCCTATAAAAATGGAAATGATGGGTCATAACCCCCAATTCTTCCCCAAGGAGGCATACAGTGGCTCTTTCTGAAGAAGTATCTACACAAAAACTTACCTCTGTGCTTTTGTAAACCACTTCTAATCTGAAAGTCAGCAGAATTCAAGAATGAGGAGCAGATGCTTACCCATTTCCGTTGAAAATCTCTATTTAGTGATTTGTAACTCACACTAGTATTTCACATCTGTTGTAACTTGGTGCCTAGTTCCAACTTCAATTTTAACATCTTGTTTCATATATATTCTTTTTTTTGTCCACACAAATGTTCAAGTTATTTTTGAAATGTAATGTTGAAAGAGGTTATTTGGTGGTTAAGTATGGCACAGGCTTTGACATAAAAAAATCAAGATTATTAGATTTGTAACTTCAGGAAAGTGACTTAACTTCCTGAAGGCTTAACTTTGTTCTCTGAAAAATGAGGATAATAATTTTTCTTACTTCATGAGACTATTATCATAATTGTAAGAGATTTTATATGTAAAGAAATGAACACAGTACTTGAGGTTTGGTGTGCAATATGTTAATTTATTATTACTATGGTTGTTATTAAGATCTGTAGTAAACAATTTGTAGAATAAAAAAAGAAATAATTAAACAAAATGGCATGAAATACTACAAGCTATTTTTCAGAATACCATTCTAAGGTCTTTACAAGGAAGACATGCAGTTGAGAATTACTCAACCACAAAATCACAAAAATATCTGCATAGATTTAAAGGATAAACCTGGCTTATAACAGTACTCTTAATATTGGATGAATGAAATTATGTAACTCTTTAACTACTACATAACTTCACAAAGTATATTGAACCGTAATATTACTCTTTTACCACAAACTTTCTGTCTTAAAACACAGAAATTTATTCTTTCATAGATCTGGAGGTTCCAAGTCTGAAATCTGGCAGGGCCACAGCTTAACAGAAAATAAGCCAAACATAATGCTTGATTTTATGTGTTATTCTAAACCGATAGACTAAGCTTCAGGTCTCATTGGCTCCCTTCACCTTTTACAGAGCAAAGGGCAAGGACTTTGTGACAGCTATTTTTCTCTTTTATTTTTTCCATCTCTATGAAAGTATATATAAATTATAGATATTGCGCTTATTAGAAAAGTGTCATTGGTAATTTAGCTTTTAAAAAGTGCCAGGTAATCAATAGGATATATAATTCTTTTATGTTATGTTAGTTACCATACAATACATCATTAGTATTTTTTTCTTTTTTAAGTGCATTTTTTTAATTTCATTTCTTTTCAGCTTAAGAGAATTCATAGTTTTACACCACACCGTTTTTGATGTAGTGTTCCAGGATTCATTCTTTGCATGTAGCTATATATTTTTTTGAAGTACTCTTGATTCTGTTTTGTTTAAAGGTACACATGTGTAAATAATCCAGTTAAAAATAGGCAGAAAACATAAACAAATTTTTCTCCAAAGAAGACATCCATATGGCTAATAGACACACGAAAAAATGCTCACCATCACTTATTTTTTTATTTCTTTTCAGCGTAACAGAATTCATAGTTTTTGCACCACACCTAGTACTCCATGTAATCCGTGCCCTCCATAATACCCACCACCTGGCTCCCCCAACCTCCCACCCCCCGCCCCTTCAAAACCCTCAGGTTGTTTTTCAGAGTCCATAGTCTCTCATGGTTCATCTCCCCCTCCAATTTCCCTCAACTCCCTTCTCCTCTCCATGTCCGCATGTCCGCCGTGTTATTTGTTATGCTCCGCAAATAAGTGAGACCATATGATAATTGACTCTCTCTGCTTGACTTATTTCACTCAGCATAATCTCTTCCAGTCCCGTCCATGTTGCTACAAAAGTTGGGTATTCATCCTTTTTGATGGAGGCATAATACTTATCATCAGTGAAATGCAAATCAAAACACAATGAGATATCACCTCAAAACTCTCAGAATGGCTAAAACCAACAACACAAGAATCAGCAGGTGTTGGCAAGGATGTAGAGAAAAAGGAACATCATGCACTGTTGGTGGGAATGCAGACTGGTTTAGCCACTGTGATACAAAAATACAGAATGAAATGTGTACATGCATCCTGGTGTTTATAGCAGTATTATTGAAAATAAACAAGATATGGAAGCAACCCAAGTATCTATTGATTGATGAATGGTTAAAGAAGTAGTATATATATACAATGGAATGTTATTCAGCCATAAAAAAACGATGAAATCTTGCTATTTGCAATGACATGGCTGGAGCTAGAGAGTATAATGCTAAGTGAAATAATTCAATCCGAGAAAAACAAATACCATATGATTTCACTCATGTGGAGTTTAAGAAACAAACATGCAAAGGGAAAAAAATAAGAAATAGAAAGAAAAATCAAGAAACAGACTCTTAATTACAGGTAACAAACTGATAATTACCAGAGGGGAGGGGGCGTGGTGGGTTAAGTGAAATAGGTGATGGGGATTAAGGAGGGCACTTGTAATGATGAGCACAGGATGATGTATGGAATGTTGAATTAATATACTGTACACCTGAAACAAATATAATGCTGCATGTTAACTAACTGGAATTAAAATAAAAACAAAAATAAGATACACATGTGTATGTAAATAGTTCCAAAAGCATAGGATAGCTACAGACTTTTTGCCTCTTTATGAAAGTGTATCTGAATTACATGTTACTCTTTTTTTTAATAAACCTGAGCTCCAGAGCCAATTACCTGTATTAAAAATTAATATACCCAAATCATTCTGCTTTCTGGCTTTACTGTGAATAACTGTGTTTTGTTTTGAGAGAGATACACAAGAATATCAGTAGTACAAATAGTAAATCACTAAGTACAAGTATATGCTTTTATTATAAAATGGCTTTAGAAAATTTATTCCATTATCTAAAAAGATAAGTGAGAAGACTTGTCTAGGTTTAAAAATATATACATCAAGATCAAAAGCTTCTGCACAGCAAAGGAAACAGTCAACAAAACAAAAAGGCAACCCACAGAATGGGAGAAGGTATTTGCAAATGACACTACAACGGGCTGATATCCAAGATCTATAAAGAACTCCTCAAACTCAACACACACAAAACAGATAATCACGTCAAAAATGAGCAGAAGGCATGAACAGACACTTCTCCAAAGAAGACATACAAATGGCTAACAGACACATGAAAAAATGTTCATCATCATTAGCCATCAGGGAGATTCAAATCAAAACCACATTGAGATACCACCTTACACAAATTAGAATGGCCAAAATTAACAAGACAGGAAACAACAAGTGTTGGAGAGGATGTGGAGAAAGGGGAACCCTCTTACACTCGTGGTGGGAATGCAAGTTGGTGCAGCCACTTTGGAAAACAGTGTGAAGATTCCTTAAGAAATTAAAAATAGAGTTACCCTATGATCCTGCAATTGTGCTACTGGGTATTTACCCCAAAGACACAGATGTAGTGAAAAGAAGGGCCATCTCTACTCCAATGTTCATAGCAGCAATGGCCACAGTCGCCAAACTGTGGAAAGAACCAAGATGCCCTTCAACGGACGAATGGATAAGGAAGATGTGGTCCATATACACTATGGAGTATTATGCCTCCATCAGAAAGGATGAATACCCAACTTGTGCATCAACCTAGACAGGACTGGAGGAGATTATGCTGAGTGAAATAAATTAAGCAGGAAGAGTCACTTATCATACGGTTTCACTTACTTGTGGAGCATAAGGAATAACATGGATGACATTGGGAGAAGGAGAGGAGAAGTGAGTTGGGGAAAATCGGAGGGGGAGATGAGCCATGAGAGACTGAACTCAGAAACAAACTGAGGGTTTTGGAGGGGAGGGAGGGTATTGGGTAAGCCTGGTGGTGCGTATTAAGGAGGACATCTATTGCTTAGAGCACTGGGTGCATAAACAATGAATCTTGCAACACTGAAAAAAAATTAAATTAAGTTTTAGAAAAAGAAAAGAAAATAGGTTAATGGTAAAAAAATAAAGATAAAAGATTTGCAAAAAATAAAATAAAAATATATGTGTGTAAATAATTAAATACATTTTAAATATTTCTATCAGAATACAGATGAGTATAGTTTTTTGAAGTTTAAAATTCGGTTAAGCCTTATCAATCTTTAATTTTAAGCTATGGATTATTTTACCTAAAGCATTGTCAAAGAAATAAAAGAGCATGTATTTATAAAATGACTTATATACAAAGGAAAAATAATTAGTATTCTCAACTTAAGTGAAAATCAATAGCAGTAAGTGAATATAGTACCGGCTAAAAGAGCTGCCTTGCAGTTCATGACCATTGAATTTATGCTCATTACATGTGACCTTGGGAAGGTAATTTAACCTCAGTTATTCTCAGTGTCCTCATCTGAAACATGCAAGTTATGATAATGATATATGTATTATAGGACTTTTTCAGAATTAAATAAGATAATACACACAAAGGGCTTAATTAAATGGTGTCTGACAAAATAATTTTTAAATACTAATCATTGTAATTATTATGTCTCATACTAAAATTAGTTTTTTAAGCATTATTACTATACCACTTTCTCTGTCTATACTACCTGGAGCAATCTATACTTTTAATGCCATTCCCATCAAAATTCCACCGGTATTTTTCAAAGAGCTGGAGCAAATAATCCTAAAATTTGTATGGAATCAGAAGAGACCTCGAATCGCTAAGGAAATGTTGAAAAACAAAAATAAAACTGGTGGCATGACGTTACCTGATTTCAAGCTTTACTACAAAGCTGTGATCACCAAGACAGCATGGTACTGGCATCAAAACAGACACATAGACCAGTGGAACAGAGTAGAGAGCCCAGATATGGACCCTCAACTCTATGGTCAAATAATCTTCGGCAAAGCAGGAAAAAATATACAGTGGAAAAAAGACAGTCTCTTCAATAAATGGTGCTGGGAAAATTGGACAGCTATGTGTAGAAGAATGAAACTCGACCATTCTCTTACACCGTACACAAAGATAAACTCGAAATGGATAAAGGACCTCAATGTGAGACAGGAATCCATCAGAATCCTAGAGGAGAACATAGAGGAGAACAGTAACCTCTTGGATTGAGGTTCTTAAGGACAGAGAGACTATATCTTAATATCTTAATAATTTTATTTCAGCTTCAGTGGTTAGCATGATTTCTGTCCTTAAAATTTGACTAAATGACTCACTGAGTGAATGAATAAATTGTTGGCTGAGTTAACTATAAAGTGCATGAGAGGCATATGAATGTAATTTTTTTAGGAGATGTTTACTTCTAGTATTGTATGGGAGATATGTATATGAGCCAAATGCATTTAAACACAGAAATCTGTATTTAAATAATTAGTCTGAAAGTGTTAAATTATGAGTTTTGATTCTTTACATTTCCCGGAAGTTTTGTAGATATCAGTAAAACTTCGCTTGGCAAGGTTGTTAAATATTTGGGTTTAGTTTCAGACAACAATGTGCTTGCAAGAAAAGCTTGTGTTATTATTTAAAATAGTGCTCTCTCACACACATATTTTGTATTCCTCTGTGAGGAACTAGTGTCAGTAATATAACTCAAAATAGTCCAAAATAAATATATTGACCTAGAAACGGAGCACTCCAGGGATCAGACTGTCACTAGAGATACAGGTGAAGCAGGAGGTCAATTAATGTTATCAGTACTGGGTCCCTCTTCCTCTCCCTCCTGCTCCTTTCTGTGTCCTATCTCTGTCCCTTTCTCCATTTGTCCATCTCCTGAACGACCATTCTCTATCCTGTGTGTCTCTGTTGGCTACATTCTCAGTCAGGCTATATCCTTCTAGTGACTAAAATGGCCCCTGACAGCCTCAGGCTTATTATGATCCCTGGTTCCCCCTGCCGCATTTCAGAAAACGGTAGGTTTTTGTTTGGTCTGGCTTTGATTGCATGCTTTGATTATATGCCCATGCTTGAACCAATCCTAGTGGCCAAGGAGATGTAGTACTCTAATTGATCAGTTCAGGGTCATATTATGCCTACCCCAAGGCCAGGGATAGGCTCAAGCACCTGAGCCACATAGGCTGAGAATCGTGTGGTCTGTTCTCCCAAGCATATACTGGCAAATGCAAACATAGAAAAATAGACAGAACACACACACACTTAAATATCTCATCTCACTGTGGTAATGGCTCTCTGAGAAAAATATTATAACTCTATTATAAGAAAGGCAGGTCAGTGTACTGGAAAGATATAGGAACAAGATCATTTTGACTCCTTTCTTTTTTGGCTATGTGCTGTTAGCCAAGTTACATAATTTTTCTGAGTTTCCATTCCCTGACTGTTAACTGGGGATAATGTACAAGATTGTGATGAAGAGGATGCCTGGGTGGTTCAGTTCGTTAAGCAGCCACCTTCGGCTCAGGTCATGATTCCAGAATCCCAGGATTAAGTCCCGCATCGGGCTCCCAGCTCCATGGGGAGTCTGCTTCTCCCTCTGACCTTTTACCCTCTCATGCTCTCTTCACTCTCTCTCTCTCTCTCTCAAATAAATAAATAAAATCTTTTTTAAAAAAGATTGTGACGAAGACTAAATGATATGGTATCAAGAACCTAATCTAGTATTAAGCACATATTAGACATTCATATATATATGTGTGTGTGTACATTCTCAGTCAGGCTATATCCTGAATATACACACACACATATATATATGAATGTCTAATATGTGCTTAATACTAGATTAGGTTCTTGATACCATGTGTGTATATATACCATGTGTGTGTATATGCACACACACGTATATATATTAGATGTATCATAACTTACCCTTTTTAAATTTTGAGTATCATTGACACAAAATGATACAGGAGTTTCAGGTGTACAGCAGTGATTCAGGCTGTGTCACCACACAACACTACTGATATCTTACCTTTTGGCAAAAGTGCTTTAGGATTCAGAAAAGGGAATTCAAGAGTGCAAATGGGGTGCAAAATTTGGAGAAATATCATACATATACTATTTATAAAAATAAAATTTTTATTTTATAGCTGTTTCAGATATGCAGAATTATAAAAATTCAGAGAATTCCTGTGTACCTCACATCCAGTCTCACCTATTTTTAACTATTTATAGTGCTGTGGTAAATTTGTCACAGTAAGCCAATGCTGATACATTACTACTACTGCTACTAGAGTCAATACTTTATTTAGATTTCTTCAGTTTTCCCCTAATATCCTTTTACTGTTCAGAGATCCCATCCAAGGGGATGCCTGGGTGGCTAAGTCAGTTAAGTGTCTGCCTTCAGCTCAGTTCATGATCTTAGGATCTTGGGATCAAGCCCTGTATCAGTCTCCTTGCTTAGCAGAGAGTCTGTCTCTCCTTCTGCCTGCTCCCTCTGCTTGTGCTCTCTTTTTGGCAAAGATCCCACCCAGGATACCACATTACATTTAATCATCATGTCTGAGGCTCTTCTTCATTGTGACAGTTTATTATATTTTCCTTGCTTTTGATAATGACCTTGATTATTTTTGAGTAGTACTGACCAGGTATTTCGTAAAATGTCTTCAACTGGATTTCTTAATGTTTTTCTCATCAGATATTTCTGGGCCCACTATACGGTCAGAAACTTGTCCATCACTTTCAACACTGTAGCTTTGCCCACTGTCTATCACATAGTAGGTGCTAAATAGATAGTTGCTAACTGAAAATATGCATACAGTAGCTGAGACTATTGGTTGCCTATTCACTGTTCTTCTTTCCCTCCTTCCTTGCAAGATCCTACTTTATCTTTCTTATTTATTTATTTATTTATTTATTTATTGTGAACTTCTGAAATTCATATAACATAAAATTAACTGTTTTAAAGTGAACAGCTCAGTGTCGTTTAGCACATTCCAAAGTTTGCAACCACCACCTCTATCTAGTTCTAAAACATTTTCAAACATTTCTAAAAGAAAATGCCCCAATTCCCTTTTCCCCAGCTCCTGACAACTACCAATCTGGACTGTCTCTCTTGATTTACTATTTCTTTATATTAAATATAAAGGTATTCATACAACATGTGACTCTCTGTTTCTGGATTCTTTCCCTTACCATAATGTTTTGGAGGTCCATTCACATTTTAGCATTTATCAGTACTGCCTTCCTTTTTATGGCACAAACCTAATTTTATTCAGGATAGAAATGTGCCCAGCTGAAAAGAAAATTGCATTTTCCTCCCTTCCTTGTTCCTGGGTGTGGTTATGTGGCATTAGTCTGGCCAGTGAAGTCTAGGAATTCCTGGAGAGTGTTTCCAGGCAATTTCCCTACAGGGTTCTGGTTCAGCTGGTAAGCACCCTTTTGGCGATTTGCCCTTTCCCTTCTTCCTTCCTGAAACAGAGTCACTACAGTGAGAGCTCTAGATCTAAGGACCATAACACAAAGATAATAGAATAGAAAGCAGGAAGGAGCTGGTGTCTCTGAGGACACAATGCAGCTGCTATACTAGATCTGTAATCTGTACTCAGGGCTGCTTTACATGAAAAATAAATGAGCACCTACTATACTTAAAAATATTGGTATTCTAAAAAAAATATAAAGGACCCCACTATTCTAGAATAAAGCTCTAGAATATAAAAAAAATATTGGTATTCTAATACATATCCTACTATGCAGTAGAGATCCAGTTAAAGTTAGAGAAATTTCCTGACTGATGAGTTTATTATAATCATGAACTTAACCTAGGTAAGAGAATTTTAAAATGTCTGCTTAAATCATTGTTTTCACACTGTCATCCTTAACCTAAACTGTTTCTCTTCACCTAGTATGGCAGACAGAAAAAGGCTAGAAAGTTATGTCTAAAAATGGAGGTGAGTTAGGTATCAGCACACTCAGAGAGACTTCATATGTGGTCCCCTGCTATTAGGAAATAGACTTCAGATGTCAATGGCACCTCTGCAGCCCTGACTAAAAGGTGAGGAGGCTCTTTGTATATGCTGACATCCACTAAGAGAGAAGGAAGTACTATTATTTATAGATTGTATAATCTGTTATCTTTTGTTAAAAATATATGATGAATGGGTACAGATATAGAAAGCTATGTAGAACACTTATTTAATGTATAATAGGCACAGAATGTATGGGAAGCAAAATAGGATATGTGTTTGAGTATAATCAAGCAAACAATTGTATGTTAGAACTGTGAAGAGAGCTTGGAATAATGATGACTACAGTTGAAGGCCATGGTGAAACAATAGAATCTGAAAGACAATGAAAATCTAATGATGGTTTTGGGAAGAGAAGTTGAATTGGGGCAAAGGGGAAAATGTTATTTTGTTATGACAAAAAATTTCAATTACATGAATAAGAACTAGGGAAATGGAAAAATGTGTACTGATGCACCATAATTGTTTTGATTTTTGTTTTTGTTTTTTTTTGATGGTTGCTTTAGGATAAACTTTCTGACACAGGGAAGTGATATGAGCTTAAACTTGAGGACCAAAATAAGTCATTCTTTCAGATGCATTTATTGAGAACCTACTGTGTTTCTGGACTCCGCTAGGCATCAGAGATTAAATTGTGAATTAAAAAATATGGCTTTTATTAAAACCACAATGAGATATCACCTCACACCAGTCAGAATGGCTAAAATTAACAAGTCAGGAAATGACAGATGCTGGCGAGGATGTGGAGAAAGGGGAACCCTCCTACACTGTTGGTGGGAATGCAAGCTGGTGCAACCACTCTGGAAAACAGCGTGGAGGTTCCTCAAAAAGTTGAAAATAGAACTACCCTATGACC
>PISX010029062.1:0-20582 GCA_004024625.1 Mellivora capensis | reverse complement strand
AGGGTCCTGACGGACACAGAGTGGGTGCTGAAACCCCAGAGGCAGGGTGGGTGTTAGAGGAGGTTTTCTGGGTAGTGCAGTCTTGCAGCTGCTCTGTTTGGGGATTAGGTACTAAAGTCAGCAAGTAAGGCAAGACAAAACCAAACTCGTATTAGGGCCAGAGTACCATTACCAAAAAAAATCTCTTAATTGCCCATTAAGTATGTGTGGAATAAATTCTGTACAGATCCACAGCTGTATACGTGTG
This sequence comes from Mellivora capensis, assembly GCA_004024625.1. Taxonomy (NCBI): domain Eukaryota; kingdom Metazoa; phylum Chordata; class Mammalia; order Carnivora; family Mustelidae; genus Mellivora; species Mellivora capensis. The sequence goes on along the minus strand of PISX010029062.1, from coordinate 20,335 downwards.
TGATGTCTCTGGTAATGTCAAGTACGTAATAGCAAGTGTACAAGCAATATTTTGCTGTATTTTAGTTTACAGAAGTCTTCTCTTTTGAGGTTATAACATTACATTCAGTTAACTTAAATGTGCATCTGATGAGATTCTGTTCACATTGGCTAATGAACGTTGCACTGTCATTACATTTATAACGCCAGTTTGCAAATGTTTCATTGGAGAGGTAAAGCAACACTGGAAAGAAAAAGGTTTATGTCTATTCTTTTTTTTTTTTAAGAGATTGATTGATTTATTTTAACGAGAGAGAACGAGAGAGAGCATGTGTGCACGAGGGCAGGGGGAAGGGCAGAGGGAGAGGGAGAGAGAGAATCCTGAAGCAGACTCCCTCCCTGATGTGGGGCTCCATCCCAGGACCCTGAGATCGTGACCTGAGCCAAAATCAAGAGTTGGCTGCTTAACCAACGGAGCCACGCAGGCACCCCGATTTATGTCTGTTCTTAAAATGGAATGCATTGTAAAATAGTTGTGAATATGAGTGACAATAAAATGTACTCACCAATGTATAGCCTATAAGAATAAAAATTGTCTATTTTTGGGCCATAGACTTTATGTCAAACAACCACGCAAACATCTTTATCCCTCTACGTCTGGAATGTTATGACTCTAAGAAGACATAAACATAGCAGGCACCCGTCTAAACTGTGAAGACCAAAACACTGATGTGATATTTCATCAACAATCAAGGATATTTAAAATGAATGTTTCTATAATGGATTTAGACACACAAAATTCCTAAAGGGTTGTTGTGAGGGAAAAGAAGAGCTGATCCATGTGAACAAATTTAAAAAGCATTTGGCTCAACTTCCCAGCAGGTTATTTTCTCAGAGAAGAGGCCCAAAGTCTAAATCTTAATCAAACCTGCTCCTCTCATAGGATCAATGTTACAATATACAGTTATGTTTCTGAATAAGGGTCTGGTCCTCAATTCCTTGTAAGAATACTCCAGCGAGAGTATATAAATAAATGCCTGTACATTATGAAGACTTTTAAATAATTAAAAACCGATTAGGTAGGCATTAGAGTAATGGTTTAAAATTATATTTAATATGATGCAATAGTATGAGATATTACTCAATGATCTCATCTTCTATTTCTCCATAATTTAGTTTATATTGAAACAAATGACAAATCCAAAGAATTCTTGTACTGAGAACATTTTTAAACACAAAGAAAAAATTGAGGAAGTAGATCATCTGAATTGTTCTAGATTCATTCATCGCCTAGGTTCAACAGTTTTTAAATGTAAAAAGCATCATGTACCAGCAACTATACCTCCTTCTGGGTATGCATACATTTTATTTACACCTTTATTAAGGTATAATTTACATATAAAATTCACCTGTGTTAAGAGTGTAAGTCAATGATTGTTAGCCATTTATAAGTTTTGGAGCCATGACCAAAATCCAGTTTTATTTCTTTTTTTTTTTTTAAGACTTTATTTGTTTGGCAGAGAGAGCATGCATAAGCCAGTGGAGCAGCAGGCAGAGGCAGAGGGAGAAGCAGTCTCCCTGCTGAGCAGGGAGCCCTACATGGGGCTTGATCCCAGGACCCTGGATCATGACCTGAGCTGAAGGCAGACACCTAACCAACTGAGCCACCCAGGCACCCCCAAAATCCAATTTTAAACATATCCATCATTCTCCTCAAAATCCCTTGAGCTATTTTCAGTGTGTTCAAGCTCCTTTGCATTTCCATATAAATTTTAAGATTGTTAGTTTCTAAAAAAATCATCATCATCATCATCATGTTGAGATTTTGTTGAATCTGGAAATCAATTTGGGAAGATTGTCATCTTAACAAGCGTTTCCTCATTGCTGTTGTAACAAATGACCTCAGGCTTCAGGGCTTAAAACAACACAAACTTATCCTCTTATGGTTCTGGAGGCAAGAAGTCCAACATCCGTCTTACTGGGTTAATGTCAAGGTGGTGGCAGTTGTGGTTCTCTGGGCAGCGGGCCCAACTGTAGAATGTGGTGGCTGGGCCCGATGGTCACAAAGGACACTGGAGAAACTCAGTATGTGGCAACAGGAAGGCAAACCAAAACCCTGGGGCACATAGGAACGAGGACTGTCTTGGCTGTGAAGGCACCTGGGCTCTCAGCCTGCCCACTGCTGTCTGGGGAGAAGACCCCCTGATGAGTAATACAGAGGCCTGGAATGAGCCAGGGCATTATAGTATTAAGCATAATCATTAAAAACAAAGTTGTCTGATGGGCGTCTGCGTGGCTCAGTCAGTTAGCCGTATGCCTTCTGCTCAGGTCAGGATCCTAGAGTCTCAGGATTGAGTCTCACCTTGGGCTCCCTGCTCAGCGGGGAGTCTGCTTCTCCCTCTGCCCTTCACCCTGTTTGTGCTCTCTCTCACTCGCTCTCTCTCAAATAAATAAATAAAATCTTAACAAACAAACAAAAAACAAAGTGTTTGAAATCAGAAAGCTTCAAGAGAGTATGCTTCTAGCAGCAAGTCTTGGATAGTAGAATCAAATGGCTGTGCTTTTTTTTTTTTTAAATTTTTTAAAAAAATTTATTTATTTGTCAGAGAGAGAGGGAGAGAGAGCAAGCAAGCACAAGCAGACAGAGTGGCAGGCAGAGGCAGAGGGAGAAGCAGTCTCCCTGCCGGGCAAGGAGCCCGATGTGGGACTTGATCCCAGGATGCTGGGATCATGACCTGAGCCGAAGGCAGCTGCTTAACCAACTGAGCCACCCAGGCGTCCCAAATGGCTGTGCTTTTATTTAAGAATATGTATTGATGAAATAACACACATGTAACTCTCAACACTAAGTAAACCATCTTGACCTTATTTTTTATTATATTCCCACGTGTACCAGGAGCCTCCTCTAATACCTGGAGGTTATGCAGGGTGAACCAGCATTTCCCACAGAAAAGTCAACTGTTCCTTGAATTCCATTTTCCATTCTTTGAACTTGACCACAATTTCACATTTCAGTTTTTAAAAGCTTCTAAGTGTTAATTTAGTCGACAAACTAAAGCGACCACAGAAAGCTGACTTTTTCCCTAATCCTCCTGAGTTCTTAGACTTTCTGTTTTAGTCTCTGTGATTAGGAGAGAGAGATTTACTCTATTTTTTAAGTGGAAAATCATAACATTTTTTCTCAGTTGAAATGATTTGTCTTCTATGATGTGGAACTTGGGGCTTTACGTGCCCATTGGTCTTGGCAGTCAAGATAACCCAAATTACATTCAGAAGAGAATCTTTACCTGGTAGGAGGAGGAAAGGAAAAGGTACAAATTGTTAGAGGCAACTCAGTTCTATTATGAGGATTTTAATTCTTCCCTAGTAATGCTGAGGGGTAAAGGATATAATGTAGCACTCAAGCTGCAAGATAGTGTGACTAGACTTCGTGCACTTGCCCAGAAACCCCAAATCACTGCCTCCAGTGTCCATCAACATCCTAGTTCACAGACAATATTTATTGCCTGCTTTAAGGGTAACTAGCACAACTATTTCTCTAGATCAGAAATTCTAAAACTTTTTGGAGTCATGAACTGCTTTGAACATTTGCCAAAAACCATAGACTCCAACTCCAGACAAAAATGCTATAAACTTGTACGAACACTGTTTTTCAGTTAATATAATTTATTGCACTAGAAATTGGTTTCCTCCACTTAGTATAGAAAAATGTTTCCCAGAAAGATTATATCTCCCATTGTCATTTTTCATATAAATATAATTGAATCCTTGCTTTAAAAAAAAAAGTTTAAAAATGCAAACAAAATTAAAAGTAGGATTTAGTTCTAATGGTTTATTTCAGGATCAAGGAGGTTGTCCTTGGTCTATATGAGAACTTGGAAATGGTGTAATGTTCTTGAATATGTATGAATTTGACCCAGATGTTTTCTAACAGTTTACATGAATAGCTGAAAAATTTTAGAAATGTAGATGGTATCAGTAGCTCCCTTTGCTACACAAGGACAGATTTATTTCTGGGTGCTTGAATTCCCTCAAGGTTCTTCCAGTTGAATTCGTATTGTATCACTTTCTTTGTCCTTACAGCTTTGTCTTAGTCTGTGATGCCTGAAGGCTAGCTCCAAAGACCCAAAGGTAGGGGTTCCCGTGGGGCCAGCAAAAAGGGCACCCTCCTTGGAAATTGAGCATGAGCCAGTGGGAGGTGAAAGCAGAGTTTATTGAAGATACATGCATATGGGAGAGAGAGAGATACCCACGGAGTGTCTGGGTGCCTTGGAAAGGAAAAGAGCGTGAGTCTTATCTTTGTTTGTGGTCTGGCTATTCTTATTGAGGACAGTGGTCTGGTATATGTGTCCTCTCAGGCGTCCAGGAACCAGTTAGAACAAAAACAAGGGCCCAGGTGTTATTCCTTGGAGTCAGGGGTCTTGGCACAGAGATGTCTAGCTCCAGTTGTCTGGAATGCACATAGGATAGCTTCCTCTGGGCCCCTGTCACCTGGCCCTTCCTTAAATGTTATTTAATTCTAGAGAATCATTAACTCCTTGTCCCTTACAAGGAGGATGTAGGCTATTTCCATGACAAGGCATGTATAAAGTGGGGTGGGGGTTCATATTCTAGTAAGAATAGAAACCAGAAGAGAAGCGAAGGGAGAAAAATGCAGCTTTTTTTCTCATGGGTCACTTCTGTTTCCCTGTCTCATTTGCATTATTGATGCTATCTATCTCCTCAAGGAAAGGTTGTCTTCTGAATCTGCATTTCAAAATGTTAAGCAAATAATGTGAGTAGAAGTATTTTTCTGCTATGTTCCATTGTGTCTTCAGATTTCTGCCCACACCAGGCTCTCTAAGGCTTTATCCTCTCTTCTCTGTTTACAGAAGCCCGTCCTCTAGCTTTAAAAGTTAGCTCAGCTTTCTATGTCCAATTTTATCTTGCAGAATAGAAAAGAAAAAAAAAAAAAACTTTGCCAAAATGATTTTTGTTTGTTTTTTACCAGCATCTGTAATGTTGACTAAAGTTTTGAATGAAAAGATTTTACTCTTGCCTATGGGCACAGATATTTCCAAGAAAATCACCTTGTGAATGAATACCTTCCTGTTAGTTTACATTGAGGAGGCTTTCCTTTCCTGCCTCAGGAAGCCCAGATTTCTCCCTGATGTTTCAATGGACCCTTCAAAGTCCCTCAAGCAAGTCAGTGATCTTCTGTTTAGTAGAAAACATTTCTGTGTTGCTCTCCCTTCTTAACACCATCATTTGAAAATGAGGTTGAAAAAAAGGCTGTGGCTCTGATGGGATGGAGGCCTGGCTTTAAGTAGCCGACGACAAAACTTCTGTCGAGAGTCCGTTGGCAGAGTCTCTGAGCGAAATGCTCGCTGATGAGGACAGCGATGAGTCACGACGACAGACGGAGCCTCTTTGTTCATCAGAGCCGCAAACCAGATGTGTTACCAAGTCCTGCAAGGACTCCATCTGTGCCCAGAATAGCAAGATTATCCTCATGGGGAAGTTTTCTTGGCAAGGAAACTTGTCACCATTTCGGAGACAGGGAGGGCCTTTGAAGTTTCAAAACAGGACTCAGGAAAGAGGAATTCTTCTTTGAAGTGGAGGCCTGCCCGCCACCACCCCCCAGCAGCTAACCTGGCAGCGCGGAATGCGGTGAGAAACGCGGTGGGGGGGGGGGGTCTCATCCACTGGCATGTTGAAAGAAAAAGGACAGTAGCTGCCAAGTCTTCTAGGATAGGCTTCGAAGCAGGACCAGTTGAGGGTGGATTATGTCATTTGAATAAGACACTGCCTCAGATTTCTTCCTCTGTGTCAAGGGACTTCCTAGCTTGACTGTTTCCATGGTACAAGGATTCACCAAGGCTTCTCCAGTTGTGTCCGGTAAATGATAAACAACTTTATTCAGTGCCTCAAAACAAGGTTTTATGTTTGCCAAAATTTCAAGATTTAGGGGCACCTGGGTGGCTCAGTGGGCTGAAGCCTCTGCCTTCGGCTGGGGTCATGATCCCAGGGTCCTGGGATCGAGCCCCACACGGGCTCTCTGCTCAGTGGGGAGCCTGCTTCCCCCTCTCTGTCTCTGCCTGCCTCTCTGCCTACTTGTGATCTCTGTCTGTCAAATGAATAAATAAAATCTTTTAAAAAAATTTTCAAGATTTAGTTGAATCCCAACTTTTATCTTAACAAAAACAACAACAACAAAAGAAAACAAAACAACAATCCTCACTGTCTGGCTAGGGGAGAGGTCTCCCTCCAACATTTTTAGCTTCAGCAAATTTATTTACGAAAGCCAACTCAAAGGACACATTAGTGTTACTATACTTCCTTTTCTTGACTCTTTCCCAGTTTAGGCCAGAGCCCTCATACCTGTAGAAAGATGTCTGTCGTCATAATTGCCAGAGCATGTTCACTCACATTTATTTAGAATGAATCAATATCTCGACTTATAGATTGAAATTAAGGTGTATTTTTTTAAGATTTATTTATTTGAGAAAGAGAGAGAAAGCGTGCATGAGCTGGGGAAGGGCACTGGGAGAGGGAGAGAATCTCGAGCAGACTTCCTGCTGAGCCGGGACTCTGACTCGGGGTTCAATCTCACCACCCTGAGGTCAGGACCTCAGCCAAAACCAAGAGTCAGATGCTTAACCAACTGAGCCACCCAGGCAGGCACCCCTGCACAGATCTCTCTCTCTCTCTCTCTCTCTGAGATAGCCACAAGGAAAGTTTATTGTTTTCTTGAAACACAAAGTGAATCATGTTTCTCTCCACAGTGGTTTCAAGATTTAGAACCATATTTGTGGTCCACCAAAAATATTGAGTCAATATTTCTGAAATCTTGATGGCACTAAGTCAGTTTGAGCTGCTATTTTTAAGTTGCCAGCTGTTTTCTGATTCATTTTTGAGAAGGACTCTTTTCTATGTTAAGAAAAATATTTTCATTTCTCTTTTGCAAAGGTAAAGCCAAACTCTTATTTCAGAGAACTTTGGACAATATGAGAACTAAATATCTCTGGATGTGAAATTGAAATTGACCTCCTTTAGGGTGTCCTTATCTGTGCAGATTTTTAGGCTGTTGTCTGGAAAAGGGGCCTGACACTGAGTTGGGGGGAAACATGATTTTCTTCCTAATTATTATCAGGCCCCAGTGAAAGTTGGGGTCTTGCACGTTCAATAGGGAAGTCAGAGTCAAAAATTCCTTTGTGGGAAATAAACCTTAAAAAGGGGGGGGGTGTTGTGAGGCACCTGGCTGGCACAGTTGAATAGGCATCCAACTGTTGGTTTCGGCTCAGGTCATGATCTCAGGGTGGTGAGACTGAGCCCCACATGGGGCCCCGCGCTCAGAGCAGAGTCTGCTTGGGATTCTCTCTCCTTCTGCCCCTCCTACTCATGCTCTCTCTCCCTAAAATAAATAAATAAATCTTTAAAAAAATATTCCTTTGTGGGAGATAAGCTGGAAGCAGCCACTACACTGAGTCTAGGGCAAAGGATAAGGGAGTATTAGGTTTGGCCTATGGATTCTAGAGGTTGTGACCATTTCGATATAGAAATTCTATTGTGATTGTTCCTTTACTTTTAGTAAAGTCTTATATATTCTAGAAATTAGCTTCTGGTGTGGAATTGCCCAGTGTTTGGAGGGAAGGAGTACAGGGAAAATAGCAGAGGGTAGGATGAAGCTGGTTCTGAGAGGCCTGGGGTGACCTGCTGAAGGAAGACGGCAGGCTGGGGCGCTTGGGTGGCTGTTCGTTAAGTGTCTGTCTTTGGCTCAGGTCATGATCTTGGGGGTCTTGGGATTGAGCCCTACATCAAGCTCCCTGCTCCTCAGGGAGCCTGCTTCTCTTTCTGCCCCTCCTCCTGCTCATGTTCTCTCTCTCTTTCTCTCAAATAGATAAAATCTTAAAAAAAAAATTTAAAGATAAACTAAGATGGGTGGGCTGAGGAGGTGGTCACTATGTGACCATGATGACCAAGACAGGACTGTGGCATATGGAGGCTTTCTGCAGGGCTCCAGATATACTCAGTGAATGGAACCTAGAGAACGAGGGTCTGCCTCTGGTCCTATGGAGAGGGCGCTTGGACTCTTGCTTTGCATATGATAGGGAATAACGATACACAAGGGCTGAAGTCACTGGGACTTGTAGCATATGGGAGCTTACAACTTCATGGCATGCACTCAGTTTAGGTCATCAACCTAAGTTCCATCTTCCCCTTATTTTTTTTCATTACTCTTATAATTTTATGTGTGTACTTAATTTTTCTGTGTTGTGGATCTACATTGTACTGAGTCTTGTCAATAACACCAGGAGGGGCAGATGGCATTGGCTAGAACTCATGGTCAGAGAGGCGACTGAAGTGTCACCACCCTGTGCAGAGGCACCTTGGGATGGGCAGATCCAGAGTGTTCCAGGGAAGAGAGAACAGCATGTATTGCTCTCCCTTTTATAAGTGAGCATGCCAGTGCCCTTGGCAAGAGACACCTTGCTGCCAGGCAGTCAAAGTTTAGGCGTCTGCTTTTGCAGCAGCACAGGGAATACACCTGCCTATCACCTGGAGACCTTGAGACCAGTGGGAAGTTGGAGAACTTGCTGCAAGGGGAAGCTGGAGTTGGATGCAAGTTTCCCACTGGGATAGGGCGGAGGGCCAGGTCCAGCCAGCTCACCATCTGGTAATCCAGGGGGAGCACCTGAATTTTTAAAAAATTAATCCTGGGATGCCTGGGTGGCTCAGTTGGTTAAGCGGCTGCCTTTGGCTCAGGTCATGATCCCGGCGTCCTGGGATCGAGTCCCATATCAGGCTCCTTGCTCGGCAGGGAGCCTGCTTCTCCCTCTGCCTCTGCCTGCCACTCTGTCTGCCTGTGCTCGTGCTCTCTCTCTCTCTCTGACAAATAAATAAATTAAAAAAAATATATAAAAAAATTAATCCTCCTTGTCATTCTATAACATCTTTGGAAATTATCTTGAGCCCCTTTTGGAAGAAAGCTGATTATAAAAATTAACTAAAAAAAAATAATAAGGGCACTGGGGTGCCTCATTCAGTTAAGGGTCTGACTCTTCATTTTGGTTTAGGTCATGATCTCAGAATTGTGAGAGGGAGCCCCGCATCAGGCTCCGTGCTGAGTGTGGAGCCTGCTTAAGATGCTCTCTCTCTTCCCTCTCTCCCTCTGTCCTCCTCTCCTCTTTCTCTGTCTCTATAGAATAGAATAGAATAGAATAGAATAGAATAGAATAGAATAGAATGGAATAAAAATATAGTCATACTGACAATATCCCCCCAACCCCCCTCCCCCAAAACCTGAATCATACTACCAAAAGGAATACTGTCCTTCGAAGTAGTGCTCCTTAGAGACTGCAGGCACCAGTGTCTGCATAATTCAGTGTATGCTTGGACCTCTCTCTGGAAACCACCTTCAAAGCCATTGGTCAAATACAGAACAAAAGCATCATTTACTACCAACTGGACATTCTCTCACAGTCTGCTGATCTTTACTCCTTCTTCTCTTCTTCCCTAACTTCTGTCTGTTGAATGCACTCTCTCCTTCCTCTGTCTCTTCCTCGTTTTCTACACAAGCAGCAGGAACGGCTTGAACGGCCGTGCTGGGGCGGGTACTGGCTTAGGAGGGGAGCTGCCAGGAAAGGGGGCTGTGGGGTAGGACTAGCTGGGGGTTAAGGAAATGAGCTGGAGCCCAGAGAGGAGGTTGCTTCAGGTGAAGTAATTTATGTGCAGGCTGCAAAGGGATAGTTTACAGCTGAGTGCCGCACTCGTGAATCATGGTAAGGTGAAACCACAGTAAGTCAAAACGCTGTGAGTTTAGGAAAATCTATAGAGAGCTTCATATAAATGCCTTGTGTAGTCATTATTACCTTTGTTTTAAAGGAAATAGCAAGTTATTTGGGGCCCAGCAGAGCCTTATTACAAAGACTTCTTGAATGTCAAAATGTTCCTAGTTTTGTATATCTGAAAAGTTATGCTTTTTTTGTTTTGTTTTATTTTGTTTTTTTGTCTCACAGCAGCATCAGAAAAGCATTCCCCCAAAGCCCAAGTACGATAGTGGAAAGCCAAGGGACAGCCAGCAGAGGGCACATGGATTAGGATGAAGGGTCTCGAGTCCACTGCTTTTCCTTTCTTCTTCTTTCTAATTTCCTTAGGCATACAAAGTATTTCAAATATGGATTCAAAGGTCAGCATTTGAAGTTTTTATATTATTCTTTGTTTTCAGGATTTAAGTATTTGTAGAAAAGAATGAGTTGACTTTTTAAGATAATAGTAGTGAATAAATAATAATAGTAAATAAATTAAAAATAATAAAATAAAAGATAATAGTAGTGAATAAATAAATAATAAATAAATAATTAAAAAAATAAATAATAAAAAATAATAGTAGTGAATGAATGAATAAATAAATAAATAAATCACCTTGATCCCATTCTTTTTTAATATGAAACTGCTCTCTCCACAGTCCCTCTGACACCTGGCTCTTAACACTGCTTTCCCTGATTATCGAAACAAGATATCATTCTGAAAAAGAAAGGAAAATAAAGAGCGAAACAACAATAACCACAAAGCCCCATGAGAAGAGTGCCTGGAGTCGAATACTCATTTATTTTCTTCTGCTCTTCTCCCATCCACCCATGCACCTTTTCCTATTCAAGATTGTAAAGAAGCACTATAAGGGGATTATTTTTTTAAAGGACCACTTACGGCACATGTGCAATGTGGTGAGATGTGTTCTTCTTAGTCTGCACACACGGAGCCAAGGCTTCCAAGACTAGACTGATTAACAGGCCTCAGAGAACCAGGGCAGTGAGCCAGTGCTGGTTAGCTTACACACTTACATCATGTATCCCTCAAAGCTATTGTCTGGTTGGGTTGGTGAGCTGCTGCTCACAGGCAGCATCCTTATTGGCTAAAGAGGTTTAAACTTCCTTATGTCTACTTATGTATAGTTACCACTGGCTTAGACACTGATCCCTGGACCAGTATGTCATGGCTGGGGTAATGGGGCTGATTTTCCTAAGCACATAGTGTATTCTCAACCTATGTAGAAATTAGGTTATGTAGGAGGCCAGGTGAGAAAAGTTGATGGGCTTTAGGGTGGTAGCTATGAAAAAGATTAAAAAAAAAAAAGTCAGGTTCTTGATCTATTTAGAAGACAAAGCCAGCACTATTTAAATGAGTATGGGAAATGAGAAGAAGGGAAGTCAAGGATGGCTTGAGCAATTGCAATAGTGGGGAAGTCATTTACTGAACAGGGAGGCTGCAGGAGGAAGAGATTTGAAGGGAATAAGAATAGTATTTTGGATATGTTAAGTTGGAAGTTTACATTAAATATCAAACCAAATAGGTTCAATGTACAAATCTTGGGTTTGGGGGCACCTGGATGGCTCAGTCATTAAGCCTCTGCCTTCGACTCGGGTCATGGTCGCAGGGTCCTGGGATGCAGCCCCCCCACCCCCGGGGCTCCCTGCTCCACAGGAAGCTTGCTTCTCCCTCTCCCACTCCCCTGCTTGTGTTCCCTCTCTTGCTGTCTGTCTGTCTGTCTCTCTCTCTCTGTGTCAAATAAATAAATAAATAATCTTTGTAACCCAACAATTCTTGGGTTTTAGGAGAGTGGTAACAGGTAGAGATATAATTCAGGAATCATTGATGGGAGATGTAGTATAGTATAAGACATAGTTCTTGAGAGCAGGCAAATTGCAGCCAGAGTGCCTGGGTTCACGTCTTGGCTCCATCTTCTATTAGCTGTGACTCTGGGCAAATTATTTCATTTTTCTGTGCCTCAGTTTTTCTTTTAAGATGGCAATAATAATATGAACCATTGTGCAGGTTGATTAGTATAGGTAATATATTTAGAGTGGGGCACAGAGTAGGGGGGTCAGTCATTAGTCCTATTATTATCATGTAAGTTCAGTTGGTGTTTACAGCCATGTTTCTCAATGCGGTCACCTGAGTCTAGCCAGACAAGATGTTGCAAGACTGAGACCTGAGACACTACAATCTTAATAGACTGAAGGGAGAAGAAAAGGGATCGGGGGAGCAGACTGAAGCGAGAATGGGATGAGAAGGAAAGGAGAATAATATTGTCAGAAGTCAAGTGAACATTTTCTAGAAGGAAGCAGATGTACATGTCTCAGGTGCTACGGAGAAGTTTAATAAGATGAAGCCTGAGAACAACCTGCTGAGTTTGGCAACATAGAGACCCTGGGGGATACTACAGGAGTTACTAGGACCTGCAAGGTAGAGAGCGATAAAGAGCTCATATGCGAAGAATAAAGTTATAGAATTGTATCTTTATACTCTAGAATTGCACACATTTTTGGCAAGATGCCCCCTAGGACCGCTCCTTAGAGACTGAAATTTCTGAGGGAACAGCCAATTCCTAATTCCCATGCTGTGTTCATTTAGGGGCACGCACTTACCGAGTGGAAATTACCATTTTGGAAGTTATTTTTCTCATTTTATTTTTCGTTGGGGCCTTAGCATTGACTTTGCACGAGTTCAGTGCTGTGATACCACTATTCTGCAAGCTAAGGCAACAGTTGCCATAAACAACCGCCCAGGGTGGTTTCCTCAAAGGGAGGTTGGAGAGTAGTGGGTCCTTTGAGTTTCACGGATTCTCCCGAAGTACATTTGGCACATGCCCTCATTTCGTCATGGTGTGCAATCACGAGACTTTCTCCATGTTTTGAACATTTTCAGAAACATCATTTTTAAATCATCTTTTAATAATTCAATGTATGACACTTCCATAATTCATTTAACTATTCCTCTTTTGCATGTTGATGGTGTTTACATTTTTTAATTGCTGTAAGCACCACCAAAATAATCTGTCCCGCATTCATCTTTGCTTTTGCTGATTATTTTCTGGCAGGGGGTGGTAGTCCTCAAAAGTGGGATAAAGTGTGAATATTTTAAAGACTCTCGATAAGCTGTTCAGCGGTTTCCAGAAATATTATACTGTTATAAGATAATGCCAACAGAGAGAGAGTACCCATCCCAGCACGCTCTGGCCACTATTGAACATACGTATGTAAGTCATTGCTGTTTTTATTAATGAAAAAAGGTATCTCGCTGCTGTTTTCATTTTCAGCCTGAAGGTTAACATCTTTCTTTGCTCAGGAAGCATTGCAGTTTTTCTTCTGAGACCTTTATGTTTCTGTTCCTTTACACCTCTTTGGGTTTTGGTATTTATGATTACATGCTATCTTGATATTAGTGTGATATCTCTTCTTCGTGACTGGTAGCTTTTAAGACTAGAACTACATCTACCCCCTAAACTTTCCTTAGTCCCCTGACAAAGCAAGGGGGAAAAAACTGACATAAGAAAGCATACTGAAATCATAGTTCTGAGTTTAGTAGAAGGCTCAATATCGTCCACTGTCAGTTTTAACCCACTAGAGGTTTGGTCCCTCTGTAACAACTTTCTGGGACTTGACAGGGATGGCCTTCGGAGGTGACAAAAAATGGAGAATCAGCTTCTCCCCTTTCCTTCTTGGGCAAAAGTAAAGATATACAAGTTATATACGTTATGGTATATAAGAAGACATATAAGAAAATATATAGTGTAGAAGAGTAAATAAGAAGATACATACATTGTAAAGATATACAAAAAGACAACCCATAGATTGGAACATTGACCTCGGTAATTCAAATAAAAGCAAAGAGCAAAGGGCATTGAATAACGTCTGAAAAATGACATGCTTGAAAATCCTATTTTGAGCTATGCTTCCCTGAACGAAAAGGATAGTTCGCGGAGGCAGCTGAAATGTGATTCCTGTTGGGACTCCCCCAGTTCCATTAGATAGGCAGAAAGATTGATGAAAATAGTTGCCCTCTAAGAGAAACTGGTTAGACAGTTGTGACTTAGAACATGAAATGATTAAAATTACCTAATACAAGAATGACAGCAATAAGGATTTCATCAATTGCTTTAAGAAGCCTTGGAACCTTTAATAGGAATATCGTGTTTCACCAGGCAATTGTCTCTACTCCTTAAAGATACTGGGATTTTCCAGTCTAAACATTTCATCTCTCCCAGTGCTGACTCATTAAAATGACTCTGATTTATGGTATCATAAACACTGTGTCCAGATTGGAACTATATATAGACGCAACAAATGCTTTCCTGAGTTGTGTACAAGTAAAAGTTTTACAAATTTAATAAAGTTTTTTTTTAACATGGTCACAGATTAGGAAATTTATATTGAAGGATCCATTAAAATAAAATATGGTATAGTGTCTTATAAAGCAAAGAACCATTTTATTTTATTTAAAGTTTACTTATTTGTTTTGAGAGAGAGAGAGCATACCTGCAAGTGTGTGCATGTGAGTTGGGGGAGGGGCACAGGGAGAGGGAGAGGGAGAGAGAGATACCCAAGAAGACTCCCCGCTGAATGTGGGGCTTGATCTCAGGACCCTGAGATCATGATCTGAGCCAAAATCAGGAGTAGGACACTCAACTGACTGAGCCATCCAGGCGCCCCACAAAGAACTATTTTATGAGTAAAGAAATCACACCTAATTTATTGGCTAACGATGAACTTGCTCTAGTTGCTTCCTATCTGGGGAGCTCTGTTCCCTCATCTGTAAAATGATGTGTCTTTACATCACTCTAGCTGTATCTCTAAGGCTACTCCCACTTAGGTGTTCTTGGTAAGTACTACAGAAAGACAGAAATTGGCCTTGTTAGAGCTCTCCTCTGTAGAGTGGGCCACTTATTCTAGAAGTGTGGGATGGTCAATGTACCTAATTTAGAAATTTATCTATAATGGTATTTTTTACTTTGAGGTTTATGGCAACAACATGCATTAGTTTAGAATGGCTGACTAAAACGGTCAAATTTCTTTTTAAGGAATTCAGTGTTTATGAGTGATATTCCTTAAGAGGTTTGTGTCCTCTACCACATACTACAAAATGTCTACTATTATTGCTATCTGATGATATTGGAGGATGAAGAGCTTCCCATTCTGTGTACACTAGCCCGAGGCTATATATAGGTTCTGTGTTTTTGCTATTCTGAACACTATTCTATAGTTTGGAAAGGAGGCAATGAACAAGTTCTCCTCTCTCCACATTTTTTAATTTGAAAATTTGTCATTATGTGATCTATGTTAGCCAGACTCTTTGTTGGAAGTGACTAAAATGCAATTCAAATGCTGTGTGTGTGTGTGTGTGTGTGTGTGCATGCATAAAGTTCACATAAGGAAATTATGGAATGGACAGGGCTAGGGCGGGCCAGATGGGATGACGAAAATTCTTTCAGGACACTGTCTCTCACTTCTCGTTCTTTCTACATGTCCACTTTATCCTGCAAGTCTCAGGGGAATATATGGTTGCCAGTGTCTCTAGGGATATACTCTTAGAGCTCTTGGCAAGAAAAGACAGAAGACACTAAGAAGGACTGTGATTGGACTGACTTAAAGGACATGGCAGTCCTGACCCATCACTAGGGCCAGCTGTGTGGGGTGTGGTGGATCGCTTGGCCAGGGTGAGGAGTGGGCACTCCCTCCATAATAAGGAAGAACATTTCTTCAGTGGAAGGGGAGCTATAGTATTACTGGAAGGAAGGCAGGGGTCTGGGGAGACACAGATAATGATGTTCACATGATAATCAGTTTCCAATGGATGATGATGAAGATATTTTTGTGTGCAGAGAACTTTACAACTTATAAAATTGTAGAGTTCTTCACATACTTTCACATACACCATGTCCATTGATTCTCACAAAATCCCATGAAATTTGGTTGCTATTCCCATTTTACAGGCAATAAAACAGAGTCTAGCTAGCATGTGCTGTAGTGGTCATTAAACACTTAATTAATATTTAAGGTAATTTTAAAATATCTTCCAAACTTTAAGTGGGCTTTTTGCATTGTCACCCTGTAGACAGGGTGTGGTTCCATTATGTTTTAATATTTCTGGAAAATGTTTATATAATAGTATCTTTTTTCAAGTTCATTTCTGGGGTACCCAGGTGGCACAGTCAATTGAGTGTCTGACTCTTGGTTTTGGCTCAGGACGTGATTGCAGGGTCGTGGGATCGAGCCCATGTCAGGCTTCACACTCAGTGTGGAGTCTGCTTGAGATTCTCTTCTCCCTCTCTCTCTCCTCCTCCTGCTGCTCTCTCTCTCTCTTTCAAATAAGTAAATCTTTAAAGTTCATTTCTTAGCAGGTACAAATGACTTAAAAGATCTATTGATAAGCTTCCTTTCATTGCCTTTGCCTAAATTTCCTATTTTTCTTTCTACAATCCCCCAATGTCTTGATCTTTCTTGCTCACTGACAAAACCCAGAGTGACTGAGGAGTGTGCATCAAGCAGCCCGGTTTTGTCTTCTATGTCATTCAGTGCCTCCAGCCTTGAGTATGTAATGTGACTGTCTCAGTTTAGAACGATTCCATCTTGGTGGCACCCGTTTTATGTGTAAGCTGTTTATTTTTTATTCTCATGGTGTTTCATTAAATATGCCACTTATTTATAGGCTCAAGGCATATCCTGGAAGAGTAGAAATGAGAAAGACTTGCATTTATATAAATATGGTTCTAATGTGGGTTACCGCTTCCTAATGTCTGAGAATAGAGGGGTCAGGGAAGCTGACTATCTCTGAATGATATGGAGATGGACATTCATTACCAGTAGAGAACATGCTACTTCCAGTGGTCTCAGCATCTGTCTTGCCATCATTCTTACCATATATCTGTGGAAATCCTAGATGACTTCCAAACCTACATAGTGATTCATTCTACACCTTTTGTTTCTTTCCACATTTTCCTTCACTCTCTCTAAGCCATGGACTCTTAAGGTTGTACTGTAGACATTACTAATACTCACTAAACCATGTTTTGAAATCTCTATTTGAAGCATTCTTCTCTCTATCCATTACCTCTTATCGTTCTTCCTTAGTTACTCTGGTATTCCAGCAGGTCCTCATTCCACCGAAGTTCTAATCCTGTCCTATTACGTCTTCTCTTTCCCTCACATACTTCATGTTCTCATTTCTCTTCTCACACAGCTTAAGAGTCTAGAGATCACCAATATAACTACTCCCTTATAAGCCTCTTTTTTAAAAAAAGATTTTATTTATTTGACAGAGAGAGATCACAAGTAGTCAGAGAGGCAGGCAGAGAGAGGTGGGGGAAGCAGGCTCCCTGCTGAGCAGAGAACCTGACGCTGAACTTGATCCCAGGACCCTGAGATCATGACCTGAGCCAAAGGCACAGGCTTTAACCCACTAAGCCACCCAGGTTCCCCCCTTATAAGCCTCTTTAAGCCCTGCACCCCCTCTTCCTCTCTCATCATTGTCTTGAAAAATGCCTACTCAGTTTAAACTTAACTCTCTGCCAGGAACCAAGTCAAACACTGGAGAGATGGGATGGAAGTGGGATGGAAGCCACTTTGTAACCTAGACTCAGAAGTTGCATCACTTCTGCTATATTCTATTAAAAGCAAGTCAGTAAAGTGGTGCCTGGGTGGCTCACTCCGTTAAGCATCCAACTCAGTCTCAGCTCAGATCTTGATGTTGGGGCAAGCCCTGAGTTCAAGCCCTGCATTGGGCTGGGAATGGAACCTGCTTTAAATGAATGAATGAATGCAAGTCAGTAAGTCCAATCTATGGGCAAGGGGAGGGGACTGCACAAGAGCATGGATACCAGGGGGAAAGACTGACAGGGGGCCATCTTAGAGGCTGCCTACTACATGAAAGTTGCCAGTGACCCATTTCTTACCAGTGCCAACAGGCAATTTTCTGTCCTCTGCTCACTTAACCTCTCAGTGGCATTTGATACAGATGATTACCTCTTCTATAAGACATTGAGTCTCTAGGTTTCTGAGACAGCATATTGGTTGGGTTTCCCTCATTAATGACTCCTTCTCTACTGACCTCTGTGTATTAGAATGCCTGAAGGCTCTGTCCTTGGCCTTCTAATTTTGATATCCACATTCTTAGGGGTCTCATTCTACTCCATGGCTTTGAATCCCATTTAGGTGCTAACAAGTCTCAAATCTATGGTACTCCAGTATCTTTCTGAAAAGCTCTATCATCATATATCCAATTGCTTACTCTGCATCTGTTTCCACTAAGATGTCTGATAAGCATCTCAAACTTCATGTATCTAAAGGAGAACTATCTATTTCTCCCAAATCTCCTTCCTTCCCCATCCCCCACAGCTCAAATAAACATCCTGAATTCCAGTTGGTACTTGACCTTGATGACAGTCGATGTGACTGTCAGGGAATGGGAGATCTGATTCTGTTCGTTTTTGAGATTTGTGGAGCATGAGCTTTGGAAAGACAAAGAGCATGACTAGAAAATAGCTACTATTGATAAAAATACTACTGGATCCCTGGCATTAGTCTAGGTGCATTTAATTTATTTACTCTTTTAATGCAGTCCTTCCAACAATAACAAAAAGAGATACTATTTTATCTATTTTTACAAAATATACAAAAATATACAAAAAATATACAAAAAGACAAAAAATACTATTTACAAAAATAGATATCATTCCTCATTTTGTAGATGAGGAAACTGAGTCTCAGGGGGTTTCACGCGGGTTGTATTTATTAAGATCTCATTCTTGATGGCACCGAGGATTAAGTTCAACTACAAGTGACAGTAGTGGCTAAAACACATCATATTTATTTTCCTCCTGCAGCCACCTGGGGCTGGTACGGTGGTTCATATCTATCCAATTCTGTGGCTCATGTTGCTCTCTATCCTGCACACAAGGTTTCCATTTGATGGTCTAAGACGGTTACTCTAGCATCAGCTTTCATGGTCTCCCATCGGCCAACAGAAAGCAAAAATAGACAGGAGAGAGAAATCCCTTCTCCTAAGGACACTTCTTGGAAGTTACACTACTTGTTTTAGTCCATCAAGCTGCTTCAGCAACTTAACTGTAAACAAGGAGACTTATAAACAATAGAAACTTATTTCTTACAGTTCTGGGAACTGGGAAGACTAAGATCAAGGTGCCAGCAAATCTGATGTCTGGTGAGAACCCTCCTCCTGGTTCACACTCAGCTGTGTCCTTATGTAGCAGAAGAGGCAAGGGAGCTCACTTGGGTCTCTTTCATAGGGGTACTAATCCCATTCAGGAGGGCTTCACCCTTGCTGATCTAATCACCTCCCAGACACCCTACATACTAATACACGTTGAGGGTTGGGATTTTAACACGTGAATTGAGAGGACACAAACATTCACTCTATAGCAACCACCAACTAGAACTTAATCTCCAAAGCCTTGCACAGCTATAAGGGAGACCGGAAATGTAGTCTGCCACTATAGTGATGCCAACCCAGGGCTGTTCTTAAGATCACAACTTTCTGTCATCCCATACTCTGCCTCTGAGTCCCTTGGTGGCTGAGGGTTCCAGAGACAGCTTTACCATACATCCTGTGGCAGCTTGTGTGCCCCTTAAACTCAGCCTCTGTCGCATATGCTATAAGTGAGGGCTTGGTTTTTTCCTCAGCTTCTTGCTCCCTCTGGATTTTGAATGCCTTTTTATTTAAGTAAGCTCTATGCTCAATGTGGGGCTTGAACTCACAACCCCAAGATCAAGAGTCATGAGCGCTACTGACTGAGCCAGCCAGGAGGTCCTTGAATACTTTTATATACTCATCTTATATGTTATAGTTACTTGTTTTCAGTTTTCATGAATCAAACATTGACTAATTAGTAATGTTTGTTACATAAATAACTGACTTAGCAAACAACACAATTTTGTTTCTGTATCTCTAGCACATTGGCCTTTTACAGATATTCAACAGATACGTGGACGGATGGTTGGACGGATGGATGGATGGAAAATCAACAGCTTTCCTAATTCAACATTTTTTCTTATTTTAGATAAGCACAGTCTGCATTCTCAGCTAATCCCTTTGCCTTCAGGACTAGGAGAAGAGAGAGAAAAGGAAAAAGAAAACAGGAAAAGGAGACAAGATGAGGTATATTTATACAAGTTCTCTCATCCCCTACTTCCTTCACTTACTTTAGTATTGATGCCACAATTATGAATTTTTCTATTCGAATGGACCTTGATAATACCTCCTGGGAAATGTCTTAAGGATGCCACATTGAAGACTGAATGGCCAATATATTAATGTTTTAGAATTTAGGAATATTTGGGGAAGTTCCAACAAATTTTTTCAGTGAAAGCATATATACTTTCGCTTTGTGACATCTTCCTCAATGAAAACCTACATAAAATTTTATATTTCAAAGCTCTAAAGATGAAATACATTTTGAAAAATCCCCTATGAGGTAGTATTGGTAAATTCATGGTTATTTCTACCCCATAAAGAAGTATAAACATCATCACATTCCTCATGAAAAACTCCAGCAAGAGCCATTGGCATGGCTTGAATATAAA
>PISX010029061.1:0-20570 GCA_004024625.1 Mellivora capensis | reverse complement strand
GGGGGTGGGAGGTTAGGGGAGCCTGGTGGTGGGTTTTAGGGAGGGCATGTATTGCATGGAGCACTGGGTGTGGTGCAAAAACAATGAATACTGTTACGCTGAAAAGAAATAAAAATAAATAATTTTTTTTTAAACTTAATTTGTTGGCTTTCTAAAAAACACAAAGAGAGAGGAAGATAGACAAAAACAGAAACAGAGAGACAGCAAGAAATAGAGAGACAAAAGCAGGGAGACAAAGACAGAGAAAGGGAGAGAAAGAGACAGAGAACCACAATGAGACAGAGAGACAGAGAGAGGGAGAGATCTGCACTCACTGTGACTCTCACTGAATTAATCAGCTCTCCATTACCTGGAACAGGAACACTGTTTCTGCCTATACAGAAAGGGCTTTATGAATATGATAATATTGCATTCCATTTTCAAATAACCTTTTTAAAAAGATTCAATCTATTTAAACTAAAACAAGCAAACAGAAAACAAAAAACAGTCTACCCACTTCTCCTACCCCCATCTCCCACCTCTGGTAACCACAGATCTGTTCTCTGTATCTATGAGCTTAGTTGTTCTTTTATTTGTTTTAGATTCTGTGTTTAAGAGAGGTCATATGGTAATTTGTCTTTCTGTCTGACTTATTTCACTGAGTGTAATGCCCTTGAAGTCTATCTATGTTGTTGCAAATGGCAAGATTTCATTCTTTTTTTAATGGCTGAATAATATTCCATTTATATATATATACACACACATATATATATATATGGACATTTTTCATCCATTTATCCACTGATGGACACTTAGGTTACATCCTTAACTTGGCTATTATAAATAAGCCTGGTGGTGGGTAGTAAGGAGGGTACGTATTGCATGGAGCACTGGGTGTGGTGCATAAACAATGAATTCTGGAACACTGCAAAGAAATTAAAAAAATAAAATTTAAAAAAATGATGCAGTAAACATGGGTGCAGATACCTTCTTGAAATAATGTTTTTGTTTTCTTTGGGTAGACACCTGGAAATTGAATTCCTGAATGATATGGTTCTTTATATAATTCTTTATATAATTGTTAGAAGAGCCTCCATTCTGTTTTCCATAGTGGCTGCACTAATTTACATTCCACCAACAGTGCATGAGGGTTCTTACCCTTTCTCCACATCTTGCCAACACTTGTTATTTCTAGTCTCTTTCAAATAACATTTTGTTGGGGTTGATACACCCAGGAAAGCACAGAAGCCACAAATATGCAGCCAGATGGATTTTTACAAAGTGAACCTATCTATGTAACCCACTTCTTGTACCAAGTGATCAAAATATCACCAACACAGCATAAACCATCTTAACCCCCCTTCCCAGACACTACATCACTGCCTCCCCAAATGCAATAACTATTATCCTTCTTCTGGCCCGAATTCATGTTGCCCATTTTTGAACTTTAGGTAGATGAAATCATACGGTATCTTTTAGACCAAGCTTCTTTCACTCAGTGTTATGATTACAAGATTTGTTCATGCTGTAGCACTAGTGTGTGAATTTTCATCTCTGCTTCCTGCCCGTTGATTGACATATCACAGTTTAATTATGCATTTTCCAGCTGATGGATGCTTGAGCCATTTCCAGCGTGAGGTGATTATGAATGGGCTGAAACGAATATGTTATACCCATCTTTCAGTGCATATGTGTATATCTTTCTGTGGGTTGTGTGTTCCTGGAACGCCTGGATCATGGGATATGCATATACTCAGCTTCGGTAGACATTACCAGTTTCCCAAAGTAGTGCTAATTTGCATGAGAATTCCACTTTATGCACAACCTCTCCAGAATGTACATAATGGACTCACTATGTCCAGGGAGTCACAAAATAGATGGTGGAGTTTTTGGAATTTTCTTTTTTAGCTAAGGAATAAAAGGAAGAATTTAAGTTTAGAACCATGGAAGAGGTCTCCGTTCTGTCCAAATGAAATTGCAAGGAAAAGAGAGTGCAAATTCTCAAAACATAAGTAAATAGAGAGAGATTTGGAAAAACAAATACACGTACAATAGTTTGTTTTTTAATTCTTTTAAGTTCTTTGAAACTCTGTGGAACATGCAGAAGGCCACGATAACCTCAAGAACCTATGTATAAACAGTTGCAGTTGATTTCTTGTTTGGTTTCTTGAGTGAGGTTTTACTAGGTTCCCAGGAAAAGTAGAAGCTGGGTAATAACATCTAGCAACTAGAATTTTCTGCACCTTGCTGTGTTTCACCCAGAAGCCTTTTTAAGTTTTAAGGTTTTAAGTCTTTTTAAGTGCCCTTGGCAGGTCAAGTCACAAGACATGAAAGTTCTCAAGCAACAGCTTTCTTGTCTTTTGCCTGGAGACAAACTTTCTTAGTGGGATTAAAATTAATCCACATTTCTGCAGCCCTCCCAGATTTATGTAACACCTAAACTTATTTACTTAATCTGGCCGTCAGAATCAGTTGCTTTGGCCTGACCAAAAGCTTTTTCCTCTAGCTAAAAATGCATGAACCAATTAGTAAACAGGGAGTTGGTTTTCTTTCACTGTGAAGGGGACACGGCTTAAAGCAAGTCACATTTGAAGAAAAAAATAATAAGCCATTCTGTAGAATTATAAGGGCAGATTCAAACAGTGGCATTGTTCATTCTTGAAGGTATTTTGTGTAGGGGGGAATAATTTGTGTCATTTAGTAAAAAGTAAAGTAGCCAGTATTATTTGGAGCAATGAGAGAATTATAATCATCTGCCTAAAAATCATATTTGTAATTCCTTGACAAATAAAACATCAACGAATCAAGAAAAAGTCAAATAACTAAAAGGATTTCATGGACTATAAGTGACACACATGATACGGGTAGTTTTCGCTTGTGTCTCAAGACTTGTATCCTCAGTCAATGATGAGAATAAGAGACTAAGAGATAATAGTTACCTTTATATTTTGAGTTTATGAAGGAATTAAAGTTTCTTTTATACACACATTTATGTTTTTCAAATGACCTCTGATGAATATCCATTACTTTATGATCAGACAACAAATAAAATTTACTTTTAAAATAAAATAATTCCCCAAATTTCACATAGTTAAAAGATGGTAAGGAAATACAACAAAATGTTCATTGTCTTGGATTGGGGAGTTATGAGCAATCCTTTTTTTGTTCTTACCTTTCTCTAATTTCTAGATGTGTGTGTGCATATAAGTAAATGTGTAACTTTTATCCTAGGAAAAATAACAAATGGTATTTTTCAAAATCAGCTTGTAGATTATGACCCCCATTTTTAGCCTTTGTAGATGATGGCCAAAATTCTCCAGACACAGCTTAGTGGATCCAAACGAGCCCACCTGGGTTCTGATTCTGGCTCTACCACTCTTGCTGTGTGATACTGGGTAAGTTACTTATCCTCTCTGAACCTCAATGTTCTCATCTGTAAAGTGTGAATAACAACACCCATATTATGGGATTGTTATAACGGTTTAACAAGATGATTTATGTAAAATGCCGTGATACAAATGCTCTACAAATGGTAGTTGAGCGTTCAAAGGGCAGCATTCTCTTCTTACGGTTTTCTGGGGATCAAAGTACTTTAAAGATCTTGTCTACTCAATTCTCCCTATGAAATCTGCAGGATGTAATAAGACTACCTCCCCTTTTACTAATTTTAAAACAAACACTTGGAGGACAGACTTTTTGAAATAATGTATGACATCGGTCATCTATTTAGAAAAATAAGCATAACTTCTAATCTGAAATACATGTCTTTGATTTTTTCAAGAAAAATTATTATTGGAATATAGTGGACATACAATGAATGCCACTTCAGCTTGGGGTGCACAGCATAATGATTCTATACACTTAGCTTTGGTTCTGAGCATATCTCCATCAAGTTCAAATAGGAAGCGTGAAAACATTAGTGTTTTATCATTTTAAATATTGCATAAATGTACAAATAAAGAGAAGCTACTGATACGATTACTTAAAGATCATAGGTTTTTCTTTAATCATCAGAGTACATTTGTTTAAATACTGGACAATCTGAGTGTGTGAGTTCGTGTGTTTTATGTGTAAAACAGAGACAAAACCTCCACTCTCCAAAGATATGTTAAATCCCAAATGCAGTGCTTTACTTCTTTTATTTGCTGACTCTGTCGAGTAACAAGCAGAAAAAAAAGAAAAAGAAGAAGAAAATGTCAGCTTTGGATCTACTTACAACTTATGAGCCAATATAAGTTTAAAAAAATAACCAGTCTTGAGGGTTGCCATTTGGGGTTAAAACCAAACATTTCAGGGGTGAAATGGCTGGGCTGGGGGTTGAAGTGTGACGGTGCAACATAGCACATCAAACTGACTCACACAACAGCTAAATATGGTCAATTTAATCTCATTAGGCCACTGTTCTGACCAGTGAGAAAAAAATTACTTGTATTTTGTATTCACAAAATTTACACTTCAAAGTGAACAGTTGAGAGTGGTGTAGGGAGGACAGTTATACACAAAGAAGAAAGTAATGATTTTCTGTGTTTCCTGTGCTATCAGTGTATGACTTCCTTGACAGTATTTGAATTTTTCATTCTAGTGAATATATTTAAATAGCAATGAGTACTAGGAGCAAATTATATTACATTCCCCATCACTGACAATCAGAACTTTCTTTTAATTGGCATTCATTATCAGAATTTTAAAGCTGGAATAAACC
Organism: Mellivora capensis; assembly: GCA_004024625.1. Classification (NCBI taxonomy): domain Eukaryota; kingdom Metazoa; phylum Chordata; class Mammalia; order Carnivora; family Mustelidae; genus Mellivora; species Mellivora capensis. Next base: position 15,889 of record PISX010029061.1, on the reverse strand, counting down.
TGACTATCTCATTTAGTACAACATAAATTGTGTGTGTGTGTGTGTGTGAATGTCAAAAATAAAATCATCAATGATGTGTATTTGAGGGTGTGGATGAAGAAGAGAGTAGTGAGGGGCAGGTATGGTATTTGCTTTAAAAAAAAGGACTGAGAGAATAAAGTGATTTAATCTAAAGTAATGTGCCTTCACTGATAGATTTTTAAAATCCTAGGCAACTGCATTATGACAAATTATAGAATTGTAATAACCAAATTCATAAATATGACAGGGTTCATCTTGATTTCTTCCTCTAGGATTCACAGATTAGTTCTCAGATTTATTGGTTCTCCCTGGGAAGAATTTCTCATCAAATGTTCAGGCTTTTGGACTTTCAGGTTGCTTTGCTTTTCAGTGGTAGAGAATAACTAAAAGGGGGGGGGGGAGTGTCTCTGTAGAGAATTCTATCTAATCAATAACTCTTTAGTTTCAGACAAAAATTTATATGCATTTGGTCCATCCTCATTATGCTGATATCCTTGGACTCACCAAATCCAGAATTGTATCTGTGGATCCTTAGAAATACTGGACCTTTCCTTTCTCCCTGATTCTGCCCTTAGACCTCACAAACACACCAAAAGTTTATTGTGTTAACTTGTATCTCTGCTATAACAACATTGAAACTGTTACTGTTTGCTACATGATTCAGATACTTATGTTGCAATTAGAGTCTCTTTGTTATCAGTAACAATTAAAAAAAAAAAGAATCAGTGCTATAGTATTTCAGAAGCCACAACTAAAACAAGATAGTAATATAGTGCTTTTATAACTCCCTTACCCTAAAAAAAGGGGGTGGTGGTGGAGAAGAAATACTATCATGCTCAATTTCATTCTTCTGTAATGTAGTAATAGTTGATGTTAAAGAAAAAAATGACCTCTAAATGTTCTACATTAAATATTGAATTCTTGCTTTATTTTCTATGGCTGCCTTGTTAAGTGGGCATTTTGATACATTATAATTTATAAATTGGCCATGTATACATATGTTAATTCTTTTTAGAACACCATGTTAATTAGGACATCTGTAACCATACACTTTTCCTTTACTGTTTCAAGAATCAGGCTATAGTTTCAGCTCTTGTTTCTGTGTATACAATGATAAAAGTCATGCATGTGGGGCTCAACAGACTAGGAGTCAAGCCATATCCCATTACTTAGACGCTCAGTGAGCCTGGCAAGTCATCTGTTTGATCCCTAAGGCTCAGCTCTCACATCTATAAAATGAAGAGGATATTCCCCATCTCGGGGGAGTCACGGTAACAATAAAATGAAATAAATAGTATTCACACCTTGCCCCCACACGTTATAAATGCACATAAATATTAGTTACTATGAGGTCACTCATCATCCTTTTTGTAAATGAAGATATTACACCTACCTCCCTTACCTTGTCTAAGATTTTAAAACTAGCTTAGCTTTACTAAGCATACATAACAATGATGGGACTTTCAAAAACATCACATTATGAACCTTGTTACTCTTTTAACTCAAGGTAAAAATCAGTATTCATCATTCCCCCTCCTGATTTGGAAGAATTGGTATCAATCTTCTTACCAATAGAAATCAAGGTTTATTTGTCCCTAAGGGAGAGCGAGTTTGGTTTCAGTGTTTAGAGCTCTCTTCTTGCAATAACAATTTCTAACTTCTAATTTTCCTTTTTCCCATTTGAATGCATAAAGTTAGATTGAATAGGGAAAAAAAAATCTCCCTTTCCCTTGTCCCAGCTGTGAATTTAAAATACCTGTTTTTCATCTGCACCTCTGTCACTTTCACCTATAGCTCCTAGAATAATTTTGACATTTTCTGAATAAATTTACACTAGACTCCACATGTTTCTCTGGTCTTTGGCAGTGGCAGATCATTGTCTTCTAATTCCATGCCGTTCTTCTGGGTATTCGGGCTGACCCCTTTAAAAACAATCTTTGCCAGGCCTTTTGGAAAGTGACAGGGGGACAGCCAACTCCTCATGAAATTGTCCAAACTGGTTTCCCTCTGAGTGGTGACTTACTGCAGAGAAAGAAGTGTCCTTGTTAAATAATCCTTTGTTCAGACTGTCATGTCCCACTTCTCCCCAAATACCATCTTCCTCCGATTTGAGGCTCATAATAAGAACATCGTCTCTTTAATTTCATCCTAAATCCTTTATGGAAGGTGAACCTCACAGATGCAGGACGTGGTCTCTTCTGGAGACAGAGGATAATCGCCAGCTAGGTCCAAAATAAAAGCAAGGTGATGTCTCAGGCTCCCTCTTGCAAATTCCCGGTTGAAGGAAGATGAATTATCATCTCTCCAGAGATAAGATTCTTGAAGTCGTTTATTTCTTAGCTCTGGATCCAAAGCAGGAATCATGTCTGTTCCAGTTAAGGGGGACTGAAGCCGCTGTACCACAGTCTGAATTCAGCATCATTCCAGGAAACTTTAGGGCAGAAACTGAGGGGGAAAAGAAGCACACAACTGAAAGTTTGAGTGTGTTTAATGCAATGAGTGGAACCTCCCCACCCACATGTAGTCCCCTCCAGGAAATGCCATTTCCTCTTCCAGGAAACAAAGGTGTGGAGAGTTTCTGAGCAGCAGCCGTGTTTATAAAACAATGAGACAAAGTCTGATATAAAACAGAAATACCTTGTAGCCTGGGGAAGGAGGAGGCTGCCCCCTGTCCCCAGGACCCCGGGATCAAAAAGATCTACCGGTATCCCTAACACCTAGCATGTAATAAGAACAGATCTGGATTTTTTCTTTCAGGTGGGATTCAAGACAAATAAACACCCACAAAAGGAAAAACCTCTTCCTAGACTTCTGATGAATATTGTTTTAAAAGATTCAGTCTTTAGATTAATGGGTTTCCAATTGCTATAGAATAGTAGAGCAGCATGGGTCCCCAGGAACCAGCTGTCCAAAGAAAGGAGAGCCAAGCAGAAAACAGAGGGAATGGCTGCAGAAGGGAGACAATATTCAACGGTTTTGGGGGGACTGCTTCACACGAGCCTGAGTTTGAATCCTGGTTCCGGTACTTTATTAACTGTGGGGTTTGAGGCAGGCTCTATTATTATTGTAAAGTTTCATTATTCTTATCTCTAATACAGAAATGATAGTGATGATAGAACATCTACCCCAAAACTGTTACAAGGACTAAATAAACAGGGCATCAAAAGTGCTCATCAAATTGCTTGGTATAGAGGTCCTCAGGGCATGATCACCATTATTTGGAACTTTTTTTAAAGTCACTGACTACAGACTACATTAACAGGACATATCAATTTCCCTTGAACTCCTATAGGTAGGGAACCCCTTATGTGAATGGTCAATGAAAATCCCAGCAGTCGGGAATGAGTGAGTTCACTACGCTTCGGGCACCACAGCATTGGCAGCTGCCGTCTCTTCTTAATGTAATAGGCTCTGCTTAAGGATGGCTGGCGAAGAACCAGGAGGAAGGCATTTTGAACTTCTCAGTGGGACTAATTCTGCCAGCCCTGTCACCTTGTTCCCAGTCATACCTACCTTTTGCCACCAAATTTCAATAGCAAGTATACAATGAGTGCCTACTGTGTGCAGGGCTCTCATGATGCCATCGTGAGTGGCACGTCTGAGGTTCCATCCATTCTCACACTTCCTGGCTAGAATCTTCCAAGAGGTGGCAGCCTCTGTTCTGGGTGATTCTGCCTGAGGGTCAGTTCAGTGCTGTTAGATGTTACCAAGTGTAGGAGAGGGGCTAGGTTTCAGGGATTACAGTTTTATCCTTAAAAGGTGTGCGTTTGTCTTGCTGAGTTCATATTGATTAGGGGTAAGAGACGATATCTGGCTTCCCAACAGAGGCCTGCCCCAAAGCAGCAGTGTGAATTGCTCAAGTCACCCAAACCTTCTGGGTCTGCATTTTTTTATCTGTAGATTATTATTAGATATATAATATTATAGATATTATTATTATCTGTAGATTAAAAGTTTAGAACTAGCTGTAGTCAGAGGACCTTTCCAGCGCACACGCTATACCTCCAAGATCAGAAGCCTGCTAAGCCAGGATTTTGCTCTTTTAACCTTTTAAATCTTTCTCTCTCAAAAAAGAAATCATTTCGCAGACTCATCTGGTCTTAGCGCAAGACAGCTGCAAATGCCTGAACCCAGCACATTTGAATCATGTAGTATCCTAATGGCAAGAGAATAGCTCTGCAATAATATTGGTAACCAGACATGAAGTTTCTGAATGAAAAACTAACGCTAAGGAGTACAGGAAAAACCACCCTGATCATCTTTATCATGATTACCATTAGTCTCCCCAACAAGGTGTACAGGTCTTCAAATGACAAGTGCACCGTGAGGACATGACGCGGCGGTTTCAAGGGCTGTCAGATTTAAAGCAATGCAACTTTGGAAATCATGCGTAAGACCCACAGTGTGCAAAACTGGAAAAAAATAAAATCATAGTTAGGGCACAACCTAGAAGAGACGATCCACCCAAACCTCCTGGCGTAGGTCACTTGAAAAGAAAACCTCAGAACAATGTTGACGAGCCCTTTCTCGAGTAAAAACAGACAAAAGCGACAAAGTTCTTTTTACCGAACGACCTTGATCCTTCCCCTTCGGAAGGATCATTTTCGATTTTCAGTCTGGGGAGGCGCAGAACCCCCGCGCGCCCGGCCCGCGGATGGTGCGCGGCGCCCCTTCCGGCGACCTTCCGCCTCCCCGGGGCGGGGGCGCGCGGAGGGTCGTCCCCGGGGCCGAGCGGCAGCCGCGCGGGCAGCGCGGGGGAGGAGCGCGGCCGCGGTGGGAGGGGACGCGGCGCGGGGCGCGGGCTCCTGGGAGGGCGTCCGCGGAGCCCGCTCGGGCGCTCGGGCGGCGGGGTGACGAGCGCCCCCTGGCCGGCGCGGAGCCCCGCCAGAGCCCGCGCGGCCGCCGAGCAGCAGCGCGCAGGGACCCCGGCCGCCCCGCCTGCAGGTAGGTGTCTGGGCGCCGCGTCGCCGGCCGCGGGAGGGCCGGGGGGCGTCTGCGCGGGGCCGGGAGCGCGGCCGGGCGAGGGGAGAGGCCCGTCCGGCACCCGCTCGGAGACGTTCCGGGGCGGGGGGCTCGGGCTGACTGCCAAGCCGCAGAGGGACCAGAGCGCCGCGAACTTGGGGCCACTCGCTTCCTGTGGTTTCTTGCGTGCGGGGGGCGTGAGATGCTGCGGCCCCTGGCCGTGTGGACGCCCCGGGGCTGGGGCTGCCTTCTCGGTACCCCCCCCCCACCCTTACCTGAACCGATTGGGGTGGGAGGGAGGGAGGGAAGAAAGTGGCAAGTTTTATGTCCTTGGCAAACATCTGGAGGGGAGGAGGTTGGTGCAGATGGTGACCAGTCCACAGGAGACAGTTCATTTGTTTCCTTGGGGTTTGTGAGAGCAACGGACGAGGCTGCCAAGACTCACTTCTAAGCAAACTCAAGTTGCTTTTCAAGGGCCTGGAGTAGGGTGAGGCGGCCCCGTGATAGACAGCGGGGAGGAAAAAAAGTTTGTCGCTCAGCCCTGTAACCTCAAGTGAACCCGTTCGTGTATCAGCATTCAGGGCCACATGTTAAGAAAGTAGAGTTAAATATCTTTATTTCATTTAATTTTTAAGAGCCCCAGTTATCGGTGTGAAAGAGACTGTTCACGCCAAAGGCTTGGGCACTCCCTATAGCCATGAATGAAGAGGAGCCCCAAGGCTGGCCCCGCCGGAGACTGATTCTTTCTGCCTTGACCTTTGGGGTTCTCCTGCTCCAAGTGCCGCTAAGAAAACGTTTTGCGCTCATGGCTCGAGCTGACGAGGTCGGGGTGGTGATGTTGGGGGAGAACCGAGAACTCACTGCTCTCCTCTGTCTGTCCGTCCCTAGCGAGGATGCAACACCCCCGGGAGGGCGAAGGTCCTGCCAGCGCCGGGTGCGCACCGCACCCCGGCACGAGTCTGGCCGCCGCTTCACTACTCCCCATGCTCCCCTTGCACCTCTGTGGAAGCGGTGACCACCGCCGCCCCTTCCCTGGCAGGGACGTTCCGGCACAGGAGCCCTGCTCCTGGCTCCTGGGTCTGCCCCACCCCAACCTTGCCAATCACCATCTTCATTTGTTTCCTACCTCGTCTTGGGTAACTGCTAAAATGGAAGGCTTACTGTGGGTGCTTAATCTCTTTAGAAAATGCTGTGTCTAGTGGGAAAGAGGGTGATGTTAACTAATTTGGTTGCAAATTACTTTTGAAGTTTATGCACAGCTGTTTGAAATCCCTCTGAGATCAGTGCGGTTGTTTGAGGCAGGTGTCTGCCACAGATAGATCTTGTTAGTGCCTTTCTTCTGCGGATTGAATGTATGTGTATTTAAAGCCTGGGCAGAGGACGACCTTCTCAAACCTTCAAAAGCCTCAGCTGTGAAACTCCTCCCAGTCAGTGATTAAGACTAAATTGTTTTGTTTGGTTTGGGGTTGTTGTTGTTTTTTCTCTTAAATGGTCATCTCTGATTTCCAGAGTCACCTATTCAGCATTACCAGCCTTTGTTTTCAAGCTCCTGTGATTTTCTTGTAAACTTTTAAAATGTAAAGTTCCAGGGAACACTCTTGTCACCACCCTCCACTCTGTCATGTTCACTTCCGCCACTGTCTTGTGCTATGGTGGCTCAGAATGACAAGTAGTGCTTGGGCAAGCTTCTTTGTCGGATCCCCTACCCGGTCTACCCTCGGCGGACAGAAACTCCCAGATCGAGTCTGCTTTGAATGCACGTGGGTCAGTTATTGGACTGTAATTTCTTTTCTTTCTGCCATTTCTCTTTCAAATATGCAGGGATATTATCCAATTAGTTACACCTTGGTCCTTCTTATCTCAAAGATCCCTTTCAACACGAATCCTTAGTTTTGCTTGTCCAGAGCAGGTACTGGAGGTCCCCTTGAATAGTGTTTTTGTCTTTGTCATTTTTATTTTATTTTATTAAGATTTTATTTATTTATTTGCTGGACAGAGATCACAAATAGGCAGAGTGGGGTGGGTGGGAAGCAGGCTCCCTGCTGAGCAGAGAGCCCAATGCGGGGCTCTATACCAGGACCCTGGGATCATGACCTGAGCAGAAGGCAGAGGCTTTAACCCACTGAGCCACCCAGGTGCCCCATCTTTTGTCATTTTTATAAAGGTCCCTCATTCCATTGTAATGTATTCTCTGAAGAGATGGGAAAGACATGATTCTTCTGTATAATGAACTTGATGTTTTATCTGAGTGGACTGGGTCCAGGATATTTTGAGAGTGTGAGCTTATAGTGCAACTCTGTAACTGGCATCCAAGAGTAAAATCCGCAAATCCCCTCCTAATGCAGGATTTAATGATAGGACATTTGGCTTCCTTAAAATAGGAATGAGAATTAGTACTTCCTGTTTTTAGTGCACTTCATGTTTTAGACTTACTGATTATGTTGTTTACCCCTGAGAATATTGCTGATAGAGTAATTGCATGTGACTGTTAATAAGGTTATATTTCATCTCAGGTGATTTTCTTTGTAGACGGTTCAGCCTTTCCTTTTTTGGAAGTAATTTCCCTAAATTGTTTAAAACAGAGAAATTGTTATATGGTGAAAAAAAAAAATCCCAGAGAACACACAGATGTTTCGTGTGATGCTGTATTGATATAATTTTGTTGCCCCAAATCAAATCTGTAATTGAAAGTAAAGAAAGTAGTCTGTGGTGACATACATAGCATTTAACTTCTTTCTGTTTCTGTTCATTATATTAAAATTTCAAATGTTTCATTTTCAAGTAGCAGTGGATCTCATTTTGCCTTTTCATACATATCCTGCTTGTTAAGGAAGAAATCATGAGAAACTCAGAAAAACATTGAGGCAGAAAGGTGAACCAAGGTGGTTTTTTTTTTTAATTTAATTTTTTCAGTGTTCCAAGATTTATTGTTTATGCACCACACCCAGTGCTCCATGCAATCCATGCCCTCCTTAATACCCACCACCAGGCTCACCCAACCCCCCACCCTCCTCCCCTCTAAAACCTTCAGTTTGTTTCTCAGAGTCCACAGTCTCTCGTGGTTCATCTCCCTCTCCGATTTCCCCCAATTCACTTTTCCTTTTTTTCTCCTAATGTCCTCCGTGTTATTCCTTATGCTCAAACAAATGGGTAAAGAAGATATGGTCCATATATACAATGGAATATTATGCCTCCATCAGGAAGGGTGATTACCCAACTTTTGTATCAAAAGGTGTTTTCTTGCACTAAGAGAAACATCTTCATTGTTTTAACACACCAAGTATTAATATACAAATTCACATTGCTGTGTCATCTAAAAATATCCTCAGGACAAAATGAGAATCAGAGACTTCAGAAATTAGGACTAGTTTACCTCAGCCTAAAATTTCTGTTCTGGGGTTAAATTAGCAGATTTGTAATGCACTCACTTTGGTGGGACATATTTCCACAGGTTGATGTTAATTTTTGAGTTAAGCTAGTAATATAGGTGATTAATGATAATAAAGCCAACAAAAACAAAAAAGTGCAACTTTTTGATGCATTAGTCCTTATATTTTTATGCCAGTTTTGAAACTCAGAATTTTGTATCTGACAAACATTACTATCTCATTTAATCTTTGTAGAACTTTTATAAATTAGATGTTGTCCTCATCATTTCATTTTAGGGATGAAGAAGCTGAGACTCAAGGAAGTCCTGGCACTTGCCTGGCTCCCACAGCTGGCATGTGCTGGAGTTAGTTAGCATATGCTGATCCTGATACCGAGTGGAACAACCTACCAGTACAAGTGTTTGTTTTTTGTTTTTTTTTTAATTGCGGTAGAATTGTACACATAACGTAAAATTCACCATCTTAATCATTTTGGAATGTACAGTTCATTGGCACGAATTGCATTCATACTGTTGGGCAAACATCACCACTGTCTGTCCACAGAACTCTTTCATCCTGCAAAACTGAAACTGTCTCCATTACCATTCCCTGTTCCCCTCCCTCCAGCCCCTGACAACCTTCCTCCTATTTTCTGTCTCTGTGAATTTGACTACTCTAGGCCCCTCATAGAAATGAGTCATATCTTGCTTATTTCACTTGCCATCACGTCCTTCAGATTCATCTTTGTTGTAGCATATGTCAGATTTTCCTTCCTTTTAAAGGCTGAGTAATATTCCATTGTGTGTATATATCCTGTTTTATTTATCCATTCATCTGTTCAGGGACACTTGGGTTGCTTCCACATTTTGGTTTACATATAAAAATGCTTTGAACGTGGGTGTATAATCTCTTTAAGTCTCTGCTTTAAATTCTTTTGACTGGATTAAATAGTAATTCTATGTTTAATTTTTTGAGGCAACATCATCCTGTTTTCCACAGTGGCTGCACCATTTCATATCCCCACTGACCATGCATAAAGGTTTCAGGTTCTCCCCATCTTCACCAACAGATATTTTCTGATTTTTGTTTGTTTTGATAGTGGTCATCCTAATGTGTTATGAGGTGGTAACCAATGAATTTTTTTTACAAAATTGCATGAGGGGTCTGTGGACTGATGCTATTCCTCAATCTATTGGTTTTTCCTTCCTCTCCTGTGCTTGTATATTTTTCTCTAGTCAGAATCATTGGAAGAAGTACTGTTCAGGCATCCCCTGAAGGAATAGGGAACCCATAGGCAGGAGGGCTCCTGAAAGATAAAAGGTCCCTCCAAGTAGGGTTGCCCCTACCTCCATGAAGGAGCTCATGATTTAGAAATAAGCTGTTGTCAAGAATAAAGTAAGCATGGCATTAGTGCTAGTATCTCTAAATACATAGAACAGACCCTTTGCAGATTAAAAGTTAAATTATCTCCTGCATGCAATCAAAACCAGACAAATTCTCAGGACAATGGAGAGAGCCAAAAGGTTGAGGGCTGTACTTTAATTCACCAGGCTTTTGTTATGAGCCTCAGAACCACACACTGTCCTGTATAATCCGTAGGGGAAATGCACACAAGTCAAGAGGAAATTATAATGAAATGTGATAATTTCATCATGTATCTATATTGCTATATGTCAGTTTGTAATATTACGGTGTGTAACTGTATTACGTATCTGTTTATTTCTTGTCTGTTTCCTTCTCTAGAATGGGGTAGTGTTTCATCCATTGCTGTATCTCTAGGTGCTGTAGCAGAGCCTGGCACATAGTAGGCCCTCAGTGCAGAGTGAGTGTGGACTTGCTATCCTGGGGATGTACTTGGGAGTACCTCTATTTGGGGTAGCTGAGAAGATACCTCAGGAGGAGTGATGGCTCAGGTAGACGGCCCTAAGCCAGGGAGGGTGTTCCAGAAGCTGGGAGTGGCATTTGTAGAGAATGGCCTGACAGTGTGTGAGACATCTTAGCAAAGGAAAGGAATACAGTCTGGTCTGAGCACGGCAGGTGAGAGCGAGAGAGCAGGGTAAGCCCAGGGACTTCCCTCAGAATGTGTTTGTGGCATCCACTACCACTCTTTAGTTAGACGTATAAAGAACAGACCCTTAATTGTCCCTGGCTCTCTTACCCTCTTGCTCATCTCCAGCCCTCTGAGCCATTCACCCTAAGTGAGGACTAAAAAAAGTGCCTAGTGAGTAGAAGCTCTCAGGACACTGGTGATTCCTGAGCAAACCAAGTGCTATGAGTTTATGGTCAGATAAGATGACTTGTCAGAGCCCAGATGACCAAGAACCCAAGAATTTTATGACCATGAGCTGAAATGTCTTTCTTACAGTTTTGGGAGAAGTTCGTTTAGTCACATGTTTTCCATTTTTGGGACAGTAGTCTTCAACCTTTTCCATTCCGTGGTCCATGTATGGACTGATTTCAGTGATAGCAAAGCAGGGCTCTTATGCCATGTTTTTTAAACTGCAAGACATGATCCATTATTGGATTATGAAATTAATTTATTGATTTATGATGAACATATCTTTAAAAATGAAATAGGATGGAACAGGAAACACCAGACCCTACTTTGTGTAGCGAGAGTAATTATTTCATGAAGTTTTATGTCATGGAGTTTCAGGCATATTCAATCTGTTTCTTACCTAAACATTTGAAAATTATAGACTTATGGCATTTAGTTTTCTAGACCATTCCTGTTAAGTCATAGAAGCACATAAACTCTGGGCAGGGGGGAAGAAGGAAAAATAGAAAAGAAAGTGACATGTGTTGAGCGTGAACTGTGGCAAGTAAGTGACTGGAGACATGGGATCCTTTAATCCTGAAGCCTGTGCATCAGGCGGGTCATTTGCGATTTACAGAGGGAACACTGAATCTTGTAGAGGTTAAGAAACTCGATCAGGGGTCACACAACAAATTACTAGCAGTGAGCCCTGATCTCTCGGCTCCTAATTTAATATTCTTTTCATGCTTCTGCATATGTGGGTTGTATTCTCCAAGTTGGTTCATCGTTGGCTATTTGTGGGAGATACTTTCTTGGGGCAGGTGTTGTAGCCATATTCCACATTGTTAGGAAGAATGTAAACTTTGAGCTATACTATATCCCATCAGCTTCTTAAAGGACTAGATCAGTTAGGAAGAAATAGTGTTGATTATATGGACCAAGGATCATTCAACCTGAGGTTGACAAAAGTGAAAACAGATACTCACCCCCCCCTGCCCCCCACCCCTGCAAAGTTTTTCCCTGGAGCTGGAAGAAGAGGAACAAGCGTGAGCGGTGCCATGTGAGATAGTGTGCTCTCCTTTCTGAAGCAAGGACCTCTGGGGCTATGACTGAATCCAACTGTCTACTTTCTCCAGTGTGTATACAGAGATTGAGGAGTTTCAATGGACAAAATTGTGCAACTCTGCAAATTCATGATGCTCTCATTCCATGATTTCCACTTTCAGCCAGACTCTCAGCCTTTCCCCGGTCAACTCGGCTTGCTTTCTATAGCACTTTAGACCTTCCTTTGATACCCCATCCCCTTACTCTCAGCACGTTGCCTTGCTTCCTGCTTCGCTGAGAAAGATGGAAGTTTTCCTGATGAGATCAGCCTGCCTTTGTGATCACAAGGCTATAATCTAACTTCATCTGGGTCTCCCCTCCCATCCTCACCTCCTTTTTACAATGAAAAAAAAAAAATCACCTCCTGGCTAATGTTCCTCCTCCATTGGTGCTCTGGGACCCATTCCTTCCTCATTCTTGGGTATCTCATTCTCCTGATTCTCTCCTCTCTCATCTGTGTTTTCCTTCCCTCCCTCGTTAGTGGCTCCATTCTCACTGCATCAAACATGCTTAAACTCCTTTCTTCTTTGAAGGAAAAGACTGCCCTTCCTCTAGGTACTTTCTTCTCTCTTTCCTCCTCACAACCAAACTCCTTAAATTGTCCTCTCTGCCTGCTACTCTGTTTTCCTCACTGCACATGTCCTGGCCACAGACATCTGGCTTTGCCTCTTCTAACTCTTAGGAAACTGTGGCTCACACTCCCAGTGCTAAGCGTTGCTGAATTCTCTTCCTCTCTTACTTGACTTCTCTGCAGCAGACCATGCACTGAACTCTCCTGCATTCTTGAAGCAATGTTTCTCTTCCATCCCCTTTCTTGTTCTTCCTTCTTCTCTTCTCCTTTGAAATCTCCTCCTCTCCATTCTGTTCCCAGAAGGCTAATGATCCTCAATTCTCTGTCCCCATGGCAACCTCAACTCTCACTCATCTTAGGAACCATCTCCTCACTGACCACTACCCCAAAGTTACCTATCCAAAGTTCTGCTGATCATCTTCTGCCACTAGTTGATATACACATTCAATATCGAATGTCCCAAACTGAACACATCACCTTCCCCCTTTCTCTTGCTGCAGATATTTCCCTCCCACTCTTTTCTGTACCTGGCATTGGCATCACCTTTTCTCACACAAGCAGAAATCTAGATGTTTCTGCTTGACTCCTCACCTCCATAGCTCACCCAAAATCACATTCTCTCAGTTCCATCCCCTGAATCTCTATTCCATCCATCCTTTCCCACCTCCCTTTCCCCAGTCTGTTTACAGACCAACACCATTTCTCTTCTGTGTATTACTTCTGGAACTTTCTACCTGGCCTCTGTTACTATAGATAGGTTCTCCCTGTTGCAGCTGGAATAACCCTTCTAGGACCCAGATCTGAGCATGTCACTCCTGACTTTTAACTCCAGTGGCTACCCAATATTCTTGGAAGGAAACCCAGACTTTGTAACATGAACTGGAGGGTTCTAATTGATCTACACTCCCCTGTCCTCTCGAGCAGCTCACTCATCCCATTCTTCCAAGTCCAAGCCTCTTTGTGCTCCTTAGGGGTCCCAGACATGGTCATTGCCTCATTAACTTTTTGCTCAACCTCTAAACCCCTCCTTCCTTTGGCAAATTCCTATACATCTTCAGCCCCTGTCTTAGACACCTTCCCCTTAGAATGCTTCTGCTCATCCTGTAAATTTGGGTTTTGTTTCCTTCCACATGTCCTTAAAAGACACAAGAGATCATATAAAGTGCTTAGCACCGTGTATAGCGCTTAGTAAGCAATTAATGTTCGTGACCACAGCACCTTCACAGTATGGCCATTGTTTATTTTTAGATTTCCTGAACAGATTACAAGCTCGATGAGGGCAGATGCCACATTTCCACTTTTTCTCTGTTGGATCCCTAGCATCTGTTAATGTATCTGACGTATAATAAGTGCTTAATAATATTCGTGGGATAAATAAATGAGCCATAAATTTTAGAACCTGTCATGTCTAAGAGGCTACATGCTAAGCGATAGGAGAAAGGAATCCTAATCTATAGGGTTTTAAAATGTGCACAAGAGCATCATTATCATCTTAGCCAGTCCTGTGGGTCTATGGATTTGTCTAGATAAATTCTAGAAAATAAGACTTAGAGGTGATGGGAACATTCAAGGATGCTAAAAGACAGTTTGCTTCAAGATAAAAAACTCCCATCTCCCCTCCTTACAGTGTGATTTTTTTTCTCCCTCCATCAATCTCCCTCCAGTTTCTCACTTTAATGACCGCTATAATGGCAACAATAAAAGGGGAAAAAAGACTAAGTCAAGAATGATCAGGAAATAAAAGGCAATATTAAAATATTCAGAAATATCCTACAAGCAAAAGGATGAGGCAATAGGTAAGCGCTAAATGTAGATAGACCAGTAACTCAAAAATTATTTTAATAAAAGAAAATATCAAACAATAAAAGAGGTAAAAAATTTTTAATGAAACAATAAAAGATTTTAAGAAATCTTCAGAAAAAAATCATAATCATCTTAAAAATTCACTAAAGCAGGTAATAGCAAGAAAGGTAAAAAGTAAAAGCCTAAATTCAAGATTTTGGATGATAAAAGTGTGCCAAAGATAAAAACATTGAAAGCAGTTAAAGAAAAATGTTTTGAAAATACAGAATAGGGGCGCCTGGGTGGCTTAGTCATTAAGCGGCTGCCTTCATCTCAGGTCATGATCCTAAGATCCTGGGGTCGAGCCCCGCATTGGGCTCTCTGCTGGGCAGGAGGCCTCCTTCTCCCTCTCCCACTTCCCCTGCTTGTGTTCCCTCTCTTACTGTCTCTCTGTCAAATAAAATCTTTTTTAAAAAAAGTATAATAAGTTATTTAGGGGGACTCATTTACCAGTAGAATAATCAAAAAATATTGAAACCAAGGAAAAAAATACCATAATCTTTCAAAAGAATATAAAAAATAAATCTTAACACTAATAAAACTTAATGGGCATATGCAGAGGGTCCTACCAATAAGTAAGCCAAAGCTAAAACAATGTTAAAACTGGAGTTTAGGACTCCGGCTTGTAACAAAAAATAGCCCATGTAACCTCTGTGGGATTTCAGAGACAGATTTCAAAGTATGCTTTGTTACATGAATGGCATTGTGTTTCAGGGAAAATACTGTGAGTTCCATTGTGACATTTCCCTCCTGCAGAGTACTGGCATAAAGTCAGCTAAGGGTAACCAAATAGTTAGCTCACCTTTGTCTGGGACTAAGGGAGATGACGCTACTCACTGTGTAAGACTCAGCCTTCTCTGTATCCCAGCCCCATAATGGTGTCACCATCCAAAGTATCCTGCTTTCCTTTGGGAAATAAGAAAATAAGGTAGCCCCCCAAACTCCAAGTGTATTCTTTTTTTTTTTCTTCTCTCTTTTTATCCTTGATTTTTTTTTTTAATTTATCTAAGTGTATTCTTTCTTCCACTCATGAAGAACTCTTCTCAATCGTAGTCTCTTTGGGCAACTACAACAAGTGTCTTTTTGTGTTATACCTTTGCTGTATAGCTTGTAATGTTTACCCTCTCTCTTGTACTTTCTTGTGTCTCTGAGGACTTGCAATTTCTATCCAGCTCATAACCATAGATCAGTAATGATATTTTAATTCCGTTATTATCTCCTGAGTAAGCCTTCCTAAGGGCATGGGACAGGTCTTCCATTTCTTTTTCTTTAGCTCAGAGCGCAGAGCTCAGGCTGCATCTGGAACTGAGGAAGGGAATATATTTTATTTATCTCCAGCTGTCAGCATGAAGAATTCTATCAAGATCACATTTCTCAGGGCCCTAGCCTCCACAGTTTTTGTTCATATTTGCAAGGTGAGGTGTAGGGACCTAACTGAAAAGTGGTTCAGAGAGCTGATCTGTGCTGTGCTGACTTCTGGTAGCCAGTCCCTAGTTGGGCATCCGCGGCTGCTTCCCTCCCCTCACTAGTTCTCTGGTGCCTTCTCTGTTCATCGTTCTCCAGGTTCCTTGCTAAATGGGGACATATGGTAGTCAGCGCACAGGGTATTAAGAATCTGAATTAGAGCCTCCCTTTCAGTGGAAGAGACTGGAGAGCAGCTACTGGGTCTTGTGGCATCACCCTTTGAACCCTGCCTTTGTCCTGCTTTTCCAGGGACCCACAGCCATCCGACTGTGAAGGCAGATAGGAAGATCATAGACATGG
>PISX010029060.1:0-20592 GCA_004024625.1 Mellivora capensis | reverse complement strand
GACACTAGCCCTTTATCTGATATGTCATTTGCAAATATCTTCTCCCATTCTGTCAGTTGTCTTTTGGTTTTGTTGACTGTTTCCTTTGCTGTGCAAAAGCTTTTGATCTTGATGAAATCCCAATAGTTCATTTTTGCCCTTGCTTCCCTTGCCTTTGGCGATGTTCCTAGGAAGATGTTGCTGTGGCTGAGGTCGAAGAATGGATAAAAAAACAAAACCCATCAATATGTTGCTTACAAGAAACTCATTTTAGAGCCGAAGACACCTCCAAATTTAAAGTGAGGGGGTGGAAAACAATTTACCATGCTAATGGACATCAGAAGAAAGCTGGGGTGGTAAACTTTCTCTTCTTAAGCTAAACACACCTGCCCCCACTTCCTCTCACTGCCCGTGTGTAGAGCGCCTTTGACCGCTCTTCCAGTGTCTCCCGAGGCTGCTTCCGCTTGGACCAAACACGCAGTTGCGATTCAAGATGGCGGCATGAGGACTCGCACCCTCTCCTCCCGGAAACAGACGGGTGCTACAGGCGCGTGGAACAACTTCTAAGGAGCAACAACAGCTTAAGAACACCTAAGCCTGCGGGAAAGAGAGAAGGCCCACATGAAAGCAGGTAGGAGAGGGGAGAGGTCAGGACGTAGTCCCACCAGAAACCCCACCACAGCAGGGCGACCTACAAGTGGGAAGGAGCTCAAACTGGGAGCTTCTTCCTGAGGAGGGAAGGGTTCAAACCTCACATCCAGCAACCCCAACTTTTAAGACCTGCCTCTGAGACACAAGCCCTCAAAACATCTAACTTTGAAAACAGTGAGGCTTGTGTCCAGGAGACCCACGTAGGTGTAGCAATGTGAGAAAAGAGCTCCCCTGTTTGGATTCAGCCCCTGCTGAACGGAGAAGCGGCTGCTGGAGGGTCTCCCTGACTTTGTTTCCGAGACGCCCAGTTGCTCCTCTTGAAGCATCAGCATGAAGAACTGGTGTCTGGTTATTTAATATGACAAACAGTGGAGAGTCAGCTGGGGTGCTGTCTAGGGATGGGCATCTTTGCACTGTCTTCCTCGGCTGGCAGGCACCTTTTAAAAAACAAACATATGAACTCAGACCTGAAAACATTTGGTCAAACAAGTTTTAATCCACTATAAAGGTAAACTACCTCATCTCCTGTGAGACCCAAAATTACATACTGGCCACAGGATTTGTTGACTTGTATAGTTCTTATTTCCAACCAACCACCGAGACATATTTATAAATTGTACACATACTTTTGCTAAGTCACATCCATTTCCTCCAATTCAGTGGAGTACTTGACTCTAGTGAGGAGGTGTGGTGAGGAGGGAAAAGTACTATCCCTCTACATAAAAAATTTCTATTCAAAAGAAAGGATTTAATTGAATTTTATATGAATAGTTTCCTAAGGATACTGCATTAAAGTAGTATCCAGTGGATAATCTATAACAGATAGATGCTTTTTAAAAAATAGTTTGGCTGTATAGCAGCCTGATATATCTATCAATGCACAAGCATGAATCATACATCTATAATATACAAAGTACTGTGCGAGATATGATGATAAATAGTATTTATTGTTGGCTCTTAAAGAATTTCTATTAGGTTTTCCATTTCTAAATAGAAATAGATTTATATTTGGTATAGTATAGTATTTAGAAATAATATTTCTAAAGGTTTTCTATTAGGTAGAGGTGTTTTCCGTTTTTATTATCAACAGCATTTCTTTTGTAATTTGAATTAAGAATTCTCCAGAATCTAGGGATACCTGGGTAGCCCAGTGGGTTAAGCTTCAGACTCTTGGTTTCATCCAGGTTGTGATCTCAGAATCTTGAGATGGAGCCCTATGTCTGGCTTCTCAGTCAGTCCCTCTCCCTCTGCACCCACACCTCCTATAATTCCTCTCTCTCTCCCTCTCAAATAAATCAGTAAATCTTAAAAAAAAAAAAAGGATTCTGCAGAATCTAGATCACTGCTCTAGTCACCAGCATTCATAATCACTAAAATGTTACTTTTCTTAATATATTCACTTATCTAATGAGTGTGTAAGTGTGGCTGTGTGTGAGTAATACTTAATGGCATGTGGAGTTCAAACACAGTCCAGCAATGTTTTACTGTCATAGAAGACTAATAGCAGTTCTGTTCCTGAACTTAAGGTACATTTTATCACTTGCTGTGTTGCATTATGTATTCTGGATTTATCTGTGAAATCTTTAACATGGGAAATTATGTGCAGGCAAGATAAAACTTATAAACTCAACTAATCTATTTAGGAGGTCAAACTTTATTTTGAGTGCAGTTATAAACTTTTGCACTGGTAAGAAAACCTCAATGGCATCATCTTCATCTATAAAGAATCTTATTTATTCCTCTCAATGGGATAAGTAGCACTTTTCCTACTGTTTTGGCTCTTACTGGGTTGTTTTGTATATAGATTAGGAAAGAAAACATTAGTATGTCGTAAGAATCTTAAGAATCAGGAGAAAGGGTTATCAAGTGCTTAGCACAGTTTGGTTTCCCTTCCTTTAAAATATTTAATACAGACTATCAAGAAAATATTCATATATTTATGAAACAATATACAAAAATTCTTGTAAATTGCTATATCCATTTCTATAAGGAGGCTGTAAAGATCAATCCTTTCTGGGCTAATCCATCCTGTTCCATGGACTTCAGATTAAACTTCTAAACTGTGATGGCTATCTTTCAGTTTGTTATTTATGCTTACAAAGAAGACCTTGGTTGAAAAAATTGTGGGTGTCTTTTTTTTTTTAACATTTTATTTATTTATTTGTCAGAGAAAGAGAAACAGAGAGAAAGCACAAGCAGGGGAAGAGGCAGGCAGAAGGAGAAGCAGGCTCCCCACCCAGCAAGGAGCCCAATGGCAGGACTTCATCCCAGAACCCCAGGATCATAACCTGAGCTGAAGGCAGACACTTAACCAACTGAGCTACCCAAACGTCCCAATATGTGGGTGTCTTAAGGCAAAATTGTTCCTAATACTATATTAAAAAATCATTGGCAGTTCACACTCTGAGATCAATATCCTTATGCAAAATTATCATACAATAATGATATCCTCATGCAAAATAACATCTTTGTACAAAAAAAATAACTTTTTTAACCTACTAAACAAGGGTAGTTCCTTGTTTTCCACCCCATTCAGACAATGGAACACCTAATGATTTTTAACAATCCCATTTTAATAGAGTTAAAATCTCTATGTCATGAATCTTTAAGAAACAAAGAGTTATAGAAAGAAAAGTCGGGGTATAAAATTAATAAGAAAAGTAAAGAAATGTTTACAGAAATAATAGTGTGACTAACATTTTTCAGTTGTTTATATTTCAAATTGCCCTAGAAATAAGTGAGAAAAAAATAAATAATAAGCCAGTTAAGGTGAACATAATATATAATGAGAATAGAGAATATATTTCAAGGAACTATGTACCATTTACAAAAATTGACCACATATTAGGCCTCAAAATAAAGTTCTGTTGATGCCAGAAAGTAGATGTTTCATAGAAATCCTTCACTGCTCAAAGTGCTATTTAGCCAAAAGTTAATTAAAAAGCAGAAAAATTATATCTGAGTAGAGAAAGACAATTACTTTCTACTTAACTATCCTTAGGCTAAAGAGACAACTTAAAATATAACTTTAGATTACCTATAAAATATATATAATAAAAACACTAAATCAGCATCACCACTGTCAAAACTCCAGGGAGATTTCTATTAAAGACACAAAGAAAATAAAGGACCCACTGTTAATGTTGTTGCAGAATATTGTCTTGGAAGCATCAGCCAGCATAAGCAAGTAAAGAGAAGATACTAATTATAGAATATAAGAATACATAATATGATTACATGGATATAAAACTCTCCCCCAGATAAATTAGAAGCTATTAGAGCTGTACAAGTACTAAAAGCAAACACAGAGGAAAATCTAGATGATGTAGTGTTTGGTCATGATTCTTAAGCTAAAACACCAAAAACCCAATCATGAAAGAAAGAATTGATAAGCTGTATGTTAAAACTGAATTTTTTTGCTCTGTGAATGCACTGTCAAGGGATCAAAGAGATAATGGCACAGGTTGGAGAAAATATTAACAAAAGACATACCTGATAAAGGATTGTCATCTAAAATATAAAAAGACCTCTTAAAACCCCCAAATCAGAAAACAACCTGATTAATTTTTTTAACAGACAGATCACCAAAGAAGTTATGCAGATGGAAAATAAGCATAAACATATGAAACAATGTTCCTCATCATATGTTATCAGGGAAATGCAAATAAAAAAAAAAGGTAAGTACCACTGTACACAATGACCAAAATCTAGAACACCAACACCAAACAGACAATACCAAATGCTGCCAAGGATGTAAGGCAGGAGAAACTCTCATCCATTCCTGGTGCGAATGCAAAATGGTATAGCCACTTTAGGAGACAGTTTGGTGTTTTATTACAAAACTAAGCATACTCTTGCCATATGATCCAGCAATACCAGAAGCAATTGTGCTTCTCGGTATTTACCCAAAGTAGTTGAAAACTTATATTCACACAAAAATCCACACAAATGTTTATAGTAGCTTTATTCATGATTGCCAAAACTTGAAAGCAATCAAGTTGTCCTCCAGTAGTGAATGGATAATGTGGTACATCCAGACAATGAAATATTATTCAGTGCTAAAAGGAAATGTTGAGCTATCAAGCTATAAAATGCATGGAGGAAGCTTAAACACATATGACTAAGTGAAAGAAACCAACCTGAAAAGCCTGTGTACTGTTTGATGCCAACCATGTGACATTAAATAACTATGAAAACGTCAGTGGTTGCCAGGGTGTAGGGATGATGAATACATGAAGTACAGAGGATTTTTAGGGAAGAATGCTGAATTCTTGTATCCTTACTTGGTGGAAAGAAAGCTAGATAGCTAGCTTTCCAGCCTCTTTTAAGGGCATTAATCTCTCATGAAGGCCCTCCCCTCAAGATCTAATTACTTCCTTAAGGCAACACTTCCACATATCATCATATTGGCATTAAGATTTCAGTATACAATTTTGTGGGGACACAAATATGCAGTCTATTGGAAACTCATTTGAATAAATACCAAGGAGTGTAATTGCTAGATTTTATGGTAAAATTATGTTCAGCAGTTTTGTTAAGAAACCACCAAAACGTCTTCCAAACTGGCTTCACCATTTTGCATTCCCACCAGTAATGAATAAGAGTTCCTGTTGCTCCACATTCTCACCAGTATTGTGTTTTCAGTATTCTATGTTTTAGCCATTCTGATAGGTATTAATCATAGTATTTCATTTTTATTTTTATTATACTTCATAAATGATATATGATGTGGAACATCTTTTTATATGCTTAAATTAAGCATTTGTATATCTTCTTTGGTGAAGTGTCTGCTCATATCTTTTGTCCATTTTTTTATTGAGTAGTGTATTTTCTTATTATTGAGTTTAATGATTTTTTTAAAGGAGGCCAATATCTTTTTATATGCTAATGAAGATGATCCTCTAGGGGATGAAAAATAATGTAGGTGAGAAGAGGATTCCCGGAGCATACCTTTAGGATGTGAGAAAGACTGGGTATAGTGCTCAAATTTCTTAATTACATAATTACTGCATTTTCAATATATGAAAACTAAATGGTATCTTTTAAGTATGTGTGTATCTATATAGTATAAAGCATATATATATGAAATGCACAAATATATATTTAAATATATATTTTATAGTAAGTACAATTTTGTATTTTATATAAATACATAAAATATATTGATGTATCTTATATATCAAATATATATTTGAGTATATGTATATATATACACACACTGAAAAAATATATACACTGTATAGTAAAATATGTATATTATAAGTAGTATATTTATTTAAGGTGTATATACTGAAGTATGAGAAACCTAGAAATTTAGCTGTGGATAAATAACAAGGTTGCTAGAGATACTTTGTAATAGAATACTTTATTCCCTGAAATTTGGACATTATAAAGTTGTATTATGTTTTAAAAACTATAAGAGCCACTAGTGTTTTCATTTCTTAAACATACTGTTAGAGGTTATCTTTCCTCTATATTCCGTTTCACTATGTTCCCTCTGACCTAACATACAGGCTTGTATTCCTTACAAGTTTTGGACAGATTACCCTTCTGCTATAAAGAGAATAAAGAAGAAGGCACCAACTAAGAATGAATAAAACAGTTTATCTCCAGTGGGCTTGTGGGACCTGCTGGGATGTGAGGGCTTTTAAGGCCATGAAATAGGGGTCCTCCGCAAAAGGAGCCATTTGGCCTCCAGTTATAAAGACATTAACTGGTCACAGCAGAATTTGCTTTCTTAGAGAAAAGAGGAGAATTGGCCAGTAAAAATGAGGCCTCATGTTAAAAAAATAATAATCAAAATACCTTAAAAATGATCATGTTAATCCATAGGTGTTCAGAATAAAGAAACCTTGTTCATCTGGGGGCCAAACATTTTGAGAATAAAAAATAGCTCCCAACTAAAGCATTCTTAAGAAAATTTAGCAGTATGTATAGTGCTAAAAAAATAAAAATTCTCAATATATTAATAAGAGCTATTTCTAGGTATGGGATTAAGTAAGAGTGATTATTCTTTCATTCTCCTTTTATTATTTTGCTTACCTGATATTGTTTTTTAATATGCATCTATTCTTTGAATAAAAGCAACATTAAGAACTAAAACCAGTACTGCACTCCATGGAGTGCCTGGGTGACTTAGTTGGTTAAGCATCTAACTCCTGGTTTCAGCTCAAGTCGTGATTTAAGGGTCATAATCTCAGGGTTGTGCGATCAAGGCCATACTCAGCAGGGAGTCCCCACACTCAGCAGGGAGTCTGCTTGAGAATCTCTCCCCTTCTCTCTCTGCCCATCCCACCTGTGGTTGCTGGCTCTCTCTCTCTCTCTCAAGATAAATAAATCTTTTAAAAATAACATTAAAAAATAAAAATAAAACCAGTACAACACTCCATAGAATTATCCTATTTGAGGACTGCTGGTGGCATAAGAGGCAGAAGATATCTGGCCAAAGCATGATATATATATTTTATTTTCTGTTCTAGCTCTGATTTACAGTTGCCTAGGGCATTGGTCCAAGAATGATTCTGAAGCCTAACTTGGCTTCAGTAGGAAGGACTGCTGTGGTTTAGTAATGGTGCCTACTATGGGTGTAAAATGTGGAAACTGCAATGTTTTTCAGGTGTTTTCCCTTTGTTATCTAAATCAGCTCCCTCATTTTATACATGACATAACAGAAGCCCTTTGAAAGGAAGGAATTTACCGCTCAAGATCCTACAAAATTCTAATTACAGATCAATTATATGCACTTCGAATTCAGTGTAGAAATAGTTGTGTGTTATGAAAAGTCTCATATACTAAACACTTCTTGTAGTGAATTTACAAATAATATGAGGATCTTTTAAAAATGCAAAATTAAAGAATGAATAAAAATAGTCCCCTGAATTGTCCTACTCATTGAATCATTTTCCCTATTCAGAATTCCACACAGCCCGAGCTAAGTCCACCTGGCTCTGAGATCTCACATTTATTTTTAAATCCACAAACTAGCATGCCCAGACACGAGGTATCATTTTCTCCAAATTAAATAACAATCAAGACTCTGTCACTTTCCTAATGAAGACTCGTGCATAGCGCCAAACCTTCTGAAGTATATTCAGGTGAGGATGTGTGATTTTAGCATCTAGACTTGTTAAGGGTCTCATTTAAAGGAAAAAATGTCCTAAAAGGAGCTCTTGAGATTTAACACATGATTAAACAGGGAAAAGCTGGCAGAACTCTGCATTTTTCTCAAAGGAGAGCAAAAGTACAAGGTTAGCCCTTTATGATGAGACCTGCTACTGACTCATTTAACAATGAATACAGCAATTTCCAGTAAAGGTGGAAAGGAGTGATGTTTGTTAGGAACAATTATGACTGTTTTGGTACTTTTTGGACCACATGGTCCAAATTGCTTTTCTTCCCAGGATTCAGAGCTTGTCTTATACATAAACATCTTGCATCACTTAGGCCAGGAGCTTCCTCCTCTATTACTTAGGTGTCAGTTGAATTGTCACCCTGGTTAGGAAGTTTTTTCCTATTCTCCAAACTGGATTTCCTGTCCTTAACTATACATTCACCGAATGTTCTTTATTTCTTGGGTCATAGCACATACTGCTATCTTAGTCTGTGTATGTACTTTTGTCCCATACCACATTATAAGCTCTGTGAAGGCAGAGAGCATGCCTTTTTCTCTATTGAGAATCCTTCCATGCCTATAATGGTGACTACCATTTAAGAAATGATTACTAAATACATGTAAGTGAAAGAACAAGTGAATGAATCAAAGACTTACCATTACGAGAAATGTAAAATTCCTGGGCTAGTCTCACCATTGGTTGTAAGTCTGCTATTCCATTCACCTGGGGCTTATGGGGAAGTAGAAGTAGGGAGGGCATTACTGCTGAGCAATCATAAAAGACCCTTTGGGGAACAAAAGCCTTCCATCTTTGACTTGTCCTCGTGATCTAGAGTACTGCCCATATGAAAAAACATAAGAGAATAAAACCAAACCTATTCCTCTGATGAGTATCAGATCAAAGGGATAATATATTGATTTGAGAGGCTAACGTTCATAACAGAGCAAGTAAACAATAAAAATTTTCAGTGTATAAATCTCATTAACTTGCACGTTTTGAAGTTGATAAAAACAAGTAAAATTGGCTTTGCTTCATTTCAGGGTAATTACTGTACTCAAAACTTAGAAAGTCAATAAATGCATTTCAATGTATATGATACAATAATCACGCATTATGGTCCATTTTCAAACATATCATAATTACTGTCTGAATATGACTCAAATCACCAAGGAACTTTCAGAAATGCTAAATTACTTGCAATTTGAACATGCTAAAAATGCCATGCCTTTTACCACACAGAACAGATGAGTGATAGGCCAAACTTAGAAAATGCAATTCACTCTCAGTAATGTTACTAAAATGCTTAACAGATGGTGTGGTCACTGAGGTTATGCAAAGCCTGTTTATTAAAAAAAATGATTTTAGATATTTTCAGGAACTTTTAATTAAGATGCTTTTAAATAGTCTATATCTTTTCTGTTCTGAGAATATTTACTCAGTCCAATCCAAAATCCAATTTATTTTAGCACAAAATGCAGAAATTGCTCTTCTGACCATTTAAGCAATTTGAGCTTTTTTTTTTTTTAAGATTTACTTATTTATTTTAGAGAGAGAGAGCATGAACAGGAGTGAGAGAGAGAGAGGGAGAGATTCTTAAGCAGACTCTGTGCTGAGTGCACAGCCTGACGCAGGGCTCCATCTTATGACCCTGAGATCACGACCTGAGCCAAAACCAAGAGTTGAATGCTTAACTGACTGTGCCACCCAGGTTCCCCAGCAATTAGAGCTTTTTAAACCTCACCTTTGGGTACCAGTGTTCCCTCCCACACACATCATTTAGTTAACGTATTCTAATTGAGAATCCACTGAATACCAGGACATGTGCTAGTAACTAATTAAAAAGAGTTCAGACCCTGTCCCTGGTCTGTAGGAGTCATGATTTATATCACAAGGTGACCATTGGTTACTGAATGGTGAAAACGTCAGTTCTTTATCTCAGTGATTGTAGGAGAAAGTTCCTCCGTTAAAGGCTTGAAGAGTGAGTAGTTTCAATCAGGATGGTGTGGGTGAGAGAAAATAAGGAATGTGTGGTATATCTCTGGATGACTGGCAATGAACAACTCAAGAGAAATAGGTGGAGAGATGCTTGATCATAGTGGACATTGAGTGTCATGCTAGTGCAGATTTTATCCTAATGGTAGAAGAATCCATTAAAGGGTTTAAACCAGGGCAGTGAGCCTTTGGATTTAGGCACTAGAAGGACTCCTTAGGCAGCACTGTTGAAAACATTAAAAGAGAAGAAGGCCAGGCAAGTTCCAGAGAGTAGGCTAATATAATAATCCAGATGACAAAAGAAGATCTTTAGGAATATGGGAAGGAGTTCCCTCCTCAGTGAGAATACCCTTGTCTGAGTAACTGGTGATAGGGTACTTCCTTATCTTGTGGGCTAGGTGGAGTAGAGTAAATCTATCCTGTAACTAAATTTAAACTGGTCCATGTAAGTATTTTCTAAACCCTGACAACAGTGATACCTCATAACATTTTAGAATATATTTTATAAATAATAGTTTTATGCATCTAATTTTATATGCAAACATTTATTGAGCATTCACTGTGTATTTTATTTTATTACATTCACTATGTGTGTGGCACAATGGGAGGCATATAGGGAATTATACATACAGGCATAATACCAATCCTAAAATATCTAGAATTCTTATTGATAAAATACAAATTTTAAAGAGATACTTATTTAAAAATAGTTGAAGGCAAAATTTAATAAAATACCAAGATATTAAGAAAACATATGTTTTGGGGTGCCTGGGTGGCTCAGTGGGTTAAGCCTCTACCTTCGGCTCAGGTCATGATCTCAGGATGCTGGGATGGAGCCACGCATCGCATCGGGCTATCTGCTCGGCAGGGAGCCTGTGTCCTCCTCTCTCTCTCTCTGCCTGCCTCTCTGACTACTTGTGATCTCTCTCTCCCTCTGTCAGGTAAATAAATAAAATCTTAAAAAAAAAAGACGAAAAAGAAAATATATGTTTTGAGAGTAAGGAATCCAGAGTAATTTATCTAGACTAAGAGAGCAGCATAGGGAGATTTTCTGTATATAGAGGAGGCACAAATTAGGCTTCAAAGAAATGGATAGAAAAGAACTAGAGGCCAAACCACTCTACATTATATAATACAAATAAATATAGAGCAAAGAGCTTAAGTCTGGCACACATGGAGTGGCAATATGGTATAATATATTATATATATGTGTCTAACATATATATTTATATATATAAAATATGATATAATGAATATCAGATTGCTTGGAAGATTGGCCATTGGCCATTCTGCCCTTCCCCCCCACTTATCTGCATTTGTAAGGGAAGATAAGCTCATGGGCCTGAGAGACCAAAAGGATTAGTTAGAAAAGAACAAACCAGAAATGTGGAGATTGCTAGTAGAGTTCTATCCGCTATTCCATCTCATATTCTAGGTTCTTCTTGGGGATGTTAAAATCTTGCCTTTGGCTTCTCTGGTACACCCTTTTAGTGTATGATTAATTTCTGTTTTCTGAGAAGCTTGAATTTGATTATATTATTATAATTTTTAAAAGTCACAGAGGTGATCCACATTACTTAGGACAAAAATTTTAAAATCTTAATGTGGCCTTCAGGGTGCCTGGGTGGCTCAGTCAGTTAAGCATCTGCCTTTGGCTCAGGTCATGACGTCAGGGTCCTGGAATCAAGTCCCACATTAGGCTCCTGGCTCAGCGGGGAATTTCTCTCTTTCTCTCTGCCAACTTGTGCTCTCTCTCTCTTTCTCCCTCCCTGTCCCTCAAATAAATAAAATCTTTAAAAAGAAATCTTACAATGGCACTAAATTCATATCTTTCAGTAGTTATCCTGAATGTAAATAGGCTAAATGCCCAAATCAAAAGAGATAGGATATCAGAATGGATTAAAAAAACAAGACCCATTAATATGCTGTCTGCGAGAGACTCATTTTAGACCCAAAGACACCTACAGATTTAGACCGAGGGGTGGGAAATAATTTACCATGCTAGTGGATAACAAAAGAAAGCTGGGGTGGCAATCATTATATCAGACAAATTGGCTTTTAAGCCAAAGACTATAGTAGAGATGAGGGAGGACACTTTATCATACTTAAAGGGTCTGTCCAACAAGAAGATCTAACAATTTTAAATACCTATGCCCCTAACATGGGAGCAGCCAATTATATAAACCAATTAATAACAAAATTAAAGAAACACATCAACAATAATACAATAATAGGGGACTTTAACACCCCCCTCACTGAAATGGACAGATCATCTAAGTAAAAGATCAACAAGGAAATAAAGGCTTTAAATGACACACTGGACCAGATGGACACCACAGATGTCCACAGATGGAATTCAGAACATTCCATCCCAAAGCAACAGAATACACATTCTTCTCTGGTGCACATGGAAACATTCTCCAGAATAGATCACATCCTACATCACAATTCAGATCTCAACCAGTACCAAAAGATTGGGATCATTTCCTGCTTATCTTCAGACCACAATGCTTTGAAACTAGAACTCAACCACAAGAGGAAAGTTGGAAAGAACTCAAATACATGGAGGTTAAAGATCATCCTACTAAAGAATGAATGGGTCAACCAGGAAATTAAAGAAGAATTTAAAAATTCATGAAAATGAAAACACAACTGTTCAAAGTCTTTGGGACACAGGAAAGGCAGTCCTGAGAAGAAAGTATATAGCAGTACAAGCCTTTCTCAGGAAACAAGCAAGGTCTCAAATATACAACCTAATCTTACACCTAAAGGAGCTGGGGAAAGAACAGCAAAGAAAGCCTAAACCCAGCAGGAGAAGAGAAATAATAAAGATCAGAGCAGAAATCAATGAAATAGAAACCAAAAGAACAGTAGAACAGATCAACAAAACTAGGAGCTGGTTCTTTGAAAGAATTAATAAGATTTATAAACCCCTGGCCAGACATATCAAAAAGAAAAGAGAAAGAACCCAAATTAATAAAATCATGAATGAAAGAGGTTAGATCAAAACCAACACCAAAGAAATATAAACAGTTATAAGAGCATATTATGATCAACTATACACCAGCAAATTAGACAATCTGGAAGAAATGGATGCATTCCTATAGATGTATAAACTACCAAAACTGAACCTGGAACAAATAGAAAACCTGAACAGACCCATAACCAGTAAGGAAATTGAAGGAGTCATCAAAAATCTCCCAACAAATGAGCCCAGGGCCAGATGGCTTCTCAGGGGAATTCTACCAAACATTTAAAGAAGAATTAATACCTATTCTCCTGAAACTCTTCCAAAAAGTAGAAAAAGAAAAATAACTTCCAGACTCATTTTATGAGACCAGCATTACCTTGATCCCAAAACCAAAGACCCCATCAAAAAGAATTACAGACCAATATCCCTGATGAACATGGATGCAAAAATTCTCACCAAAATACTAGCCAGTAGGATCCAACAGTACATTAAAAGGATTATTCACCACGACCAAGTGGTATTTATTCCTGGGCTGCAAGGTTGGTTCAGCATCTGCCAATCAGTCCATGTGCTAAAATACATTAATAAAAGAACAAGAACCATGTGATACTCTCAATAGCTGCTGAAAAAACATTTGACAAAGTACAGCATCCTTTCTTGATCAAAACTCTTCCCAGTGTAGGCATAGAGGGTACATACCTCAATATATAAAAACCATCTATTAAAAACCCACAGCAAATATAATTCACAATGCGGAAAAACTGAGAGCTTTTCCCCTGACGTCAGGAACATGGCAGGGCTGTCCACTATCACCACTGCTAGTCAACATAGTACTAGAAGTTCTAGCCTCAGCAATCAGACAACAAAAAGAAATTAAAGGCATACAAATCAGCAAAGAAGTCAAACTCTCACTCTTTGCAGATGATATGATATTTTATGTGGAAAACCCAAAAGATCCATTCCAAAACTGCTAGAATTCACACAGGAATTCAGTAAAGTGTTGGGATATAAAATCAATGCACAGAAATCAGTTGCACTTCTATACACAAACAACAAGACCGAAGCAAAAGAAATTAAGGAGCTGATCCCATTTACACTTGCACCCCAAACCATAAGATACCTAGGAATTAGCCTGACTAAAGAGGCAAAGAATCTGTACTCAGAAAACTATAGAATACTCATGAAAGAAATTAAGGAAGGCTCCAAAAACATTGGAAAAGGATGGAAAAACATTCCATCCTTATGGATCCCTAGAATAAACATTGTTAAAATGACTATGCTGCCCAGAGCAATTTATACTTTCAATCCCATGTCAGTCAGAATACCAAAGGCATTTTTCAAATGCTGGAACAAATTTGCAAGGAGCCAGAAAAGACCCCAAATTGCCAAGGAAATGTTGAAAAAGAAAAAACAAAGCTGGGGACATCACATTGCCTGATTTCAAGCCATATTACAAAGCTGTGATCACCAAGATCACGCATTGTACTGGCACAAAAACAGATACATAGATCAATAGAATAGAATAGAGAACCCAGAAATGGACCCTCAATTCTGTGGTCAACTAATCTTTGACAAAGTAGGAAAGAATGTCCAATGGAAAAAAGTCTCTTCAACAAATGGTGTTGGGAAAATTGGACAGCCACATGTAGAAGAATGAAACTGGACCATTTCCTTACACTGCACACAAAAATAGACTGAAAATGGATGAAAGACCTCAATGTGAGACAGGAATCCATTAAAATCCTTGAGGAGAACACAGGCAGCAACCTCTTTGACCTCAACTGCAGCAACCTCTTCCTAGAATCATTGCCAAAGACAAGAAAAGCAAGGGCAAAAATGAACTATTGGAACTTCATCAAGATAAAAAGTTTTGCACAACAAAGGAAACAGTCAACAAAACCAAGAGACAACTGACAGAATGAGAGAAGATACTTGCACATGGCATATGAGATAAAGGCCAGTATGGAAAGTCTATAAATAACTTATTGAACTCAAAACTCAAAGAGCAAATAATCCAATCAAATGGGCAGAAGACATGAACAGAAATTTCTGCAGAGAAGACATCCAAATGGCCAACAGACACCTGAAAAAGTGCTCAACATCACTCGACATCAGGGAAATACAAATCAAAATCACAGAGAGATACCACCTCACATCAGTGAATGGCTAAAATTAACCAGTCAGGAACTGACAGATGTTGGCAAGGATGTGGAGAAAGGGGAACCCTCCTACACTGTTGGTGGAAATTGCAAGCTGGTGTAGCCACTCTGGAAAACAGCATGGAGGTTCCTCAAAAAGTTGAAAATAGAGTTACCCTATGACCCAGCAGTTGCACTACTGGGTATTTACCCTAAAGATACAAATGTAGTGATCCAAAGGGGCACGTGCACCCGAATGTTTATAGCAGCAATGTCCACAATAGCCAAACTATGGAAAGAGCCTAGATGTCAGGCTCTTTCAGATGAATGGATAAAGAAGATGCGAAATATATAAAAAGGTCAAATAATGTAGGAAAATGAATCTATTTGCTGAAAGTCCAAAGATAATCTAAAATCCCTGAATAAATCTTTCCACTTAGACACACATGCACGCACGTGCACGCACACACACAGTCTTAATGTGGGTTTCAGATTACTGTCTGCCAATTTTTCCAACTTTTTTGTGCCAACTTTTCTGCTGTCCACACTGCCTTTTTCAGTTTACTGGCACAAGTTTGGTCCCTTCTTAGGGTTTTTCTAGATGCCTGTTGCTTTTCCTTGAATTGTACTTCATATCCCTCTTCTTGTGACTGTCTGACTCACTCTTACTTCAGGCTTTGATGCCACCTTCTTAGAACTTTTGTGGCAGTCCTCCATCTGTTTGTTTCCCCTGTTATATTTATCAACATGTATGATTTCTTATTTGAGTGATATTTTAGTTCATTTCCAATGCCAATACATTTCTGGAAACACTTTAAAAAAATTTTTTTAAAGATTTTATCTATTTGACAGAGAAAGACACAGTGAGAGAGGGAACACAAGAAGAGGGAGTAGGAAAGGGAGAAGCAGGTTTCCTGCCAAGCAGGGAGCTGGATTCGGAGCTGGATCCCAGGACCCTGGATCATGACCTGAGCCGAAAGCAGACATTTAACGACTGAGCCACCCAGTCGCCTTGGAAACACTTTTTAAAGGAAGGGATGAATAGATAGAAAGATGGATAAACGGATGAAGAGAATTAAGACATATTTGTTAAATTTTTGCCTAAGTGTTGCTTTTTTGGTGCTGTTGCAAATGTATTTCTTATTCATTCCAGTAGTATGTCACGGGTATATAGAAATGCTTGATTAATATATCCACCTTTTTATTCTAAGACCCTGTTATTTTTGCATATTATTTCTAGGAGTTGTAGAGTCATGGGGGTGGATTGAGGTTTTGTACATAGACAATTACTGATTTTCAATTTGTTTATCTTTCATTTCTTTTTCTTCTTTTATTGTTCTAAGATCTCTAGAACAGTATAGAATAGGATTTGTGAGAGAGGACATTTTCCCTAGCTCTGCTTAGGGAAAAAGCGCATCTACTCTGTCATTATTAAGTTTGAGTTTAACTGTACATTTTTTAAAATAGATATTCTTCATCAAGTTAAGGAAGTTAACTTGTAAGTTACTTGAAAGTTAACAGGTTAGGAAGGCAGGCATCTCTCTGCTTCTACTTTCTGGAAGAGATTGAGAAGAATGCATATTATTTCTCCTTTAAATATTTGCTAGATGTGTGCAATTTACGAATTGTTGAACACTACATCAAAAACTAATGATGTGGAGCGCCTGGGTGGCTCAGTTGCTTAAGCTTCTGCCTTCAGCTCAGGTCATGATCTCAGGGTCCTGGGATGAGCCCCACATTGGGCTCTCTGCTCAGCGGGGAGGCTGCTTCCCCCTCTCTCTCTGCCTTCTTCTCTGCCTACTCATGATCTCTTTCTTTCTGTCAAATAAATAAATAAATAAAATCTTTTTTAGAATGTTAAAAAAAAAACTAATGATGTACTATATGCTGGCTAATTGAACATAATAATAAAAAATGTTTGCTAGAATTCATTCATTAATATCATTTGGGTATGCTGCTTTCTTTTCAGAAGGTTGTTAATTATTGATTCAATTTATTTAATAGAAATAGAGTTACTCAAGTTATACATTATGCCTTGTGTGGAATTGTAGCACTTTGGTATCTTTCAAGGAATTTTTCCATAGGATCAAAAATTATCCTTTTCATTTTTAATATTAGTGAATTGTGTCTAATTTATTTTGTCTGTTAAAATGTCATATTTTTTTTTACTTTTTGAGTATCTGCCTTTTAGTTTACAATATGTGTTCTCAAGTAATCTAAGTTGATCTTCAAATGATGCTATACTGCTTCACATGTAGTGTAAGTACATATAACAGAATTTCCAGTTCCTCCCTCCCATCCCTTGTGGGAATACTGTCATTTATTTCACTTGTCAATATGCTGCAATTGCCCAATACCTTTTAACTATAGTTATTTTAAGTGACATGTTGTCTTTTTGATGAATTAAGTAATAAAAATAAAAGATTTTGCCTTCATCTATTGTTTCTCTGATACCCTTTTTCCCTTCATGTAGATCTCAGTTTCTGTCCTGTATCAATTGTGTTTTTCACTAAATAACTCCTTTAAATGTTTCTTTCAGGGCAGGTCTGGTGGCTATGAATTCCCTCTGTTTTTGTTTGTCTGAGACAGTCTGTATTTCTCATCCAGTTTTAAAGATAAATTTGCTGGGTAGAGAGTTCCAGGTTGCTTACAGCCTTTCAGCACTATGTTAAATAACTGGAAAATTTTAAATTTTTGCCTTTTAAAAAGTTTAAGTGGAAAACATTGGGTCTTTCATCATGAAGTATGTTAATAGAGGGTCTTTTGTAGATGCTCTTTATCGTATTGGGAAATTATCCTCTTGACTAGTGTGCTAATGGTTTTTTTCTTTTTTTAATCATGAATGGTGGTTGGATTTTGTGAAATTATTTTCCTGTAAAAATGGATATATAACCTTCTATATCTGTTGATGTGGTGGATTACAATGATTGATTTTTCAAATATTGAACCAGTCTTGCATATCTGAAATAAATCCCACTTGGACATGTTTCATAACTTATTTCATATTTTGCTGGATTTGATTTATATTTATATTTATTATTTTGAGGATATTGCTCCTAAATTCATGAGAGATATTGGCCTGTTGTAGTTCTCTCTCTCTCTCTCTCTCTCTCTTTATCTCCCCCCCCCCACACTGTGTAGTTCTCTCTCTCTCTCTTCCCCCCACTGTTGTGTTTGGTATCATATCCGTGTAATGCTGGCCATTTACAATAGGTGGAGAGTCTCCTCTCCTGTTTTATTTTTGGGAGAAGTTGTGCATAAAATGGTTAATTCTTCTTTAATTTTTGGTAAACTTCTCTAGGGAAGCCATCTGGGCATAGAAATTTCTTTTTCAGGAGTTTTAAAAGTACAGATTTTAAAAAATGGAAATTTACTTTTCTTCTTAATCTTGGTTGATTTTTAACAGCTTGTAGTTTTCAAGGAATTGGCTAATTTCTTTTAAGTTGCTGAAATTTTAAGATTAAATTTGCATGCAGTATTCCCTGCAGGAACTAAGTGACAGTGCTTTTCATTCTTGTTGTTAATAATTTGTGTCTTTTCTCTTCTGACCACTGTCAGTATGGCTAGGGATTAATCAAGCTAATTGATATTTTTAAAGAATCAACTTTTGGTTTCATTGAATTTTCTATTGATTTCCTGTTTTCAGTTTCACTATTTTCTATTCTTTATTCTTTCTTCTCTTGTATTTACTATTTTTTAAATTTAATTTTATTTTTCCAATGTTCCAAGATTCATTGTTTATGCACCACACCCAGTGCTCCATGCAATACGTGCCCTCCTTAACACCCACTGGCAGGTTCTCCCAACCGCCCACCCCCTTCCCCTCCAAAACCCTCAGTTTGTTTCTCAGAGTCCACAGTTTCCCATGGTTCGTCTCCCCCTCTGATTTCCTCCAATTCACTTCTCCTCTCCATCTCCCCATGTCCTCTGTGTTATTCCTTGTGCTCCACAAGTAAGTGAAACCATATGATAATTGACTCTTTCTCTCTGCTTGGCTATTTTACTCAGCACAATCTCCTCCAGTCCTGTCCATGTTGATACAAAAGTTGGATATTCATCCTTTCTGATGGAGGCATAATATTCCATTGTATATATGGACCATATCTTATTTATCCATTCGTCTTTGAAGGGCATCTTGGCTCTTTCCACAGTTTGGCGACTGTGGCCATTGCTGCTATGAACATTGAGGTACAGATGGCCCTTCTTTTCACTACATCTGTATCTTCGGGGTAAATACCCAGTAGTGAAATTGCAGGGTCATAGGGAAGCTCTATTTGTAATTTCTTAAGGAATCTCCACACTGTTTTCCAAAGTGGCTGCACCAACTTGCATTCCCACCAACAGTGTAAGAGTGTTCCACTTTCTCCACATCCTCTCCAACACTTGTTGTTTACTGTCTTGTTAATTTTGGCCATTCTAACTAGTGTAAGTTGGTATCTCAATGTGGTTTTGATTTGAATCTCCCTGATGGCTCTTGTATTTATTCTGTGTGCATTTTGTTGTTCTCTGGCTTTTTGAGGAAGATCATAAATTATTTACTTGAAACTTTTTCTGTTTTCTAGTGTAGGCATTTTTCCGTGCTATAAATCTCCCTCTAAACACTGTTTTAACTGCATCCCACAACTTTTGATGTATTTTTGTTTTCATTTTTAATTAAATGTTACATATATTTTATCTCTTTTGACACTTCTTCCTTCCCTCTCGGCCAGTGAATTATTTAGAAATATCTTGTTTAGTTTTCAACTGTTTGGATATAGCCTCTTATTTTTCTCTTAATTTCTAGCTTGATTACACCGTGACTGGAAAATATTCTCTATTATTTCAGTTATCTTAAGTTTTTGAGGTATGTTTTAAGATTAGGACTTGGTCTAGTTTAATGAATGTTCTGTGGGCAATGGAAAATAATGTGTATTCTGATATTGTTGTGTGGACTGCTAATTGTCAGTTATATTCTGTGGCTTGATGTTGTTTTTCAGTTACTTTATATACTTTCAGATTTTCTCTGTAGGATTTTTATCCTACAGAAATTTAATATTTATCAATATTATTGAGAGAGCAGTATTAGCCTTTCTAATTACAGTTGTAGATTTCTCTTAAAATTTTTTCCATTCATTTCCATTAATTTCTTTTTCCATGCATTTTGAAACTCTGCTTTTCATTGCATAAATATTTAGTCTTCTTGGTGGATTGTTCCATTTATGATTATGTCATGTCCCTTTTTGCCCCTAGTTATTTTTCTCTGATGCCTACTTTATCTAATAAATACCTAATCATAGGTTTTCTTAAATTAACATGATCATGATATGTCTTTTCCAGTCTTTTGCTTTCATCCTACCTATTTCATGGTTATTGAAGTGATTTTTTTATAGGTAGCTTATAGAGATTTACTTAGGTCATAACTTTTTTCTTTAATCCCTCTCAACAAATCTCTCTTTTAATTTGTAAGTTTAGAGCACTTACATTTAATATCATTACTGATATGTTAGGGTTTCAGCCTGTCCTTTTATTATTTATTTTATGTTCGTATCTTCTAATTCTCATTCTTCTGCTTTTCTTTCCTTGCCTTACACTTTGAGTAATTTTAATGTTTTGGGAATTCCATCTTATTTATAACTGTTTTTGAGTAAACTATATAGGTGTCTTAGTCATTTTAATATCCATAAGCAATTATCTCAAACTATTACTATTACTCACAAACTATTACTATTGACCTTACTTTCAATTAGGTCCCTATACTATCACACTTTTA
>PISX010029059.1:0-20608 GCA_004024625.1 Mellivora capensis | reverse complement strand
TGGAACTAGAGGGTATCATGCTTAGTGAAATAAGTCAATCAGAGAAAGACAACTATCATATGACATCCCTGATATGAGGAAGTGGAGATGCAACATGGGGGACTAGGGGGGCAGAAAAAGAAGAAAAGAAACAAGATGGGATTGGGAGGGAGACAAACCATAAGTGACTCTTAATCTCACAAAACAAACTGAGGGTTGCTGGGGGGAGGGGGTCGGGAAAGGGGGGTGGGATAATGGATATTGGGGAGGGTATGTGCTATGATTAGTGCTGTGAAGTGTGTAAACCTGGCATTTCACAGACATGTACCCCTGGGGATAAAAATATGTTTATAAAAAAAATAAAAATTAAAAAAAATAAATAAATAATAAATATTATTTTGGAAGGCATAATAAAAACCAAACCAGAAACATGAGAGAGCTCATGTAAAACTAACAAGTGTAATTAATCAGTTTTAGGATCAGTAAATATTCTTTTTGAATATCTAGAAAATTATTTTTATAACATCAAGAAAGAGACAATAGAATTACATAGACAAATATTTCTTTATAACCTATAATTTCTAATATTTCCCAAGACTGAATCACTGAGACTCCGTAACTAAACAAACAGACCTAACCATGCCCCTTATAATGTTTAAATACTTCAAAACACATTTAAACACTTTTTAATTTCTATAACAAATTCTATCAGGGCAAAATTGTAAAGCACTTATTTTCAAAAGTTTATTAGTTGTCTAGATGAAACGTAAAGTATACCCTCCCAAAATAGTCTGTGTTGCAGGAACAGTTTTCTGTCAGTGCCATCTTCATAACCTAGCACTGAATTTTGTGCACAGTGAGCATGCTACAGTGCAATTTATGGCATATGCATTACAGCAGATCTCAAGTAAATTATGAACTCTGTGTGTTACTGAGGCACTGTCAAACTCTGATTGATTTGGACAGTTTGCAGTTAATTAAGTTCATTCCAATTCTGTTTCTTCATCCAATTTCAAAGTATTCTATATTGAAAGCCTATTTTCAATTAGTAAGAAGGATGAAACAAAAAGAATTAATTACAAAAGTGACAATCCCCATTTAAGTCTTCATAGTAGAGCAATTATGTATCTTAAAAGTTAAGAAATTAAAGAGTTGTACTTGTCTAATACATTATGTCCTTGATGTGTATCTTATATATATTAAAACTTGACGTAGGCATGCTATTATAGTGAGGAAAAGGAAACGTGATGATTGGCGTTATCTGTAGTTGCTAGAAGTTAAATAAGGGAATACCATTTACTTGGGCATTTTACTTAGTATTTAATTAAGAGTTAAATTTCTTTTCTGAATGATATAAATATGACAGATGTTCTGGAAAATTTTGTGATAAGACATATTTACTTAGTGAATCTTACAAATCTGAAAAGTATGGCTAGTTTTTCAAAGCCTACTAGGCAACTCTGATAAAATAAACCGCCACCCTCCAATCTTATCCCACTCTTTCACTCACCAAGACCGTCCAAACCTGACCACCATAACCAATATGAGGCAAGTTTGCTTAGCAGGTGTTAGAAAGGTATGTAAATCTAACATAAATGTTTAGCTCTGTCACTTATTAGGCAGGATCTTGGGAGGGAATTTTTTAACCTTTTTTTATTTTTCAGTGAAGAGGTTTATAAAATGAGGATGATCCCATAAAATCTATAGCGAAGAGTCAAAGATTAAGAAGAGAATTATGTACTTCATTTAACACAATTCTTGGCATAGTGAATGGTTATTTATCATCATTCTCATAATAGTGATGATACTTAAAAATCAGACAGACACCCAGGTCTGTCTACAAACTTCACACCTACATTATTTTAATAGGATATTATTGCGCAGAAGTTCCCAGAAGTGACAAGATTTTGGTGTGGCTTCAAGTACACTGACTCTGACATCGCAATGGGGCTTCAAGTTGGAAATATCAAGAAGGCAGACAAGATGAGACAGGGTTATATGAAAATATTTGATGTTTATTAATGTCATGAAGAGATTCACAGCTTGGTAGTTTTTAGTGGGTTTTTCTCCTAAACTCAGTAGATGAAACACCATGTAGATAGAATAGAGAAGAAGGAAGCCCAGATGTGACATAAAGAGTTGCCTTATAGGTGAAAGAAGTTGAAAGAAAATATAAAATAAAAATTAAGACAAAGGATACTATAAGGTGGAGGCAAACTTTGAGAAAAAAGGATCAAGAAGAATTAAAAAACCTGATAGGTATCAAAATAATGTAAAAAAAAATCTATTATATTAAAAATGTGCTGGGATGCCTGGGTGGCTCAGTCGGTTAAGCGGCTGCCTTCGGCTCAGGTCATGTTCCTAGCGTCCTGGGATCGAGTCCCACATCGGGCTCCTTGCTCGGCAGGGAGCCTGCTTCTCCCTCTGCCTCTGCCTGCCACTCTGTCTACCTGTGCTCGCTCGCTCTCTCTCCCTCTCTCTCTGACAAATAAATAAATTAAAAAAATTTAAAAAATAAATAAATAAATAAATAAAAATGTGCTAATGGCATAGGAATAGTGAAATAAGTCAGAATAGAGAGTCAAATAAATCAAGCATATGAAGAATATGGGATTTCAAATGTTCTTTTTTTTTTAAAAAGATTTTATTTATTTATTTGACAGAGATTACAAGTAGGCAATAAAGGCAAGCAGGAAGAGAGAGGAGGATGCAGGCTCTCCGTGGAGCAGAGAGACTGATGTGGGCCTCGATCCTAGGACCCTGGGATCGTGACCTGAGCCGAAAGCAGAGGCTTTAACCCACTGAGCCACCCAGGCGCCCGAATATGGGATTTCAAATGAGAGAAAATACAGTTAGTCAGTAAATACTTTAAGAACTACAAAATGATCTTCAGAGGATAAGAGAATTAGATATTTATCTTATACCACAAACATCTAAACATCCATGCTAAATGGATTAAAGATCTAGATATTAAAAATGTACTAGCTGAATGGAAGAGAATGATACAAAACTCAGGATCCATAAAAGAAATATTGGCATATGAATTATAATAATGTACTAATTCTCCATTAAAAATTAATAAATTAAAAAATAACCAAAAAGCAGAAACATTCTTGTCATACACAAAACCAAAGGTGAATATTTATAAAATACAAAGAGCTCCTACAATCTAATTTCTAAAGAGTTTGATCATCCCAGGGGAAAAATGGACAAAGTAGATAAATAATAAATCCCCAGATAAAAATTACAACCAACCAGTGAACACATAAAATAGTAACCTCTTAAAAATATGATATAGGTTTTTCTGCCTACTCCATGAGATTAAAAAATAAAAAGGATTAGAACACCTAATGTGGGCGATACAATATGGAAATGTATACTCTAATATTCATTTGGTGGGTGATAAATTGGTACAACTGTTCTGGAGTCTAACATGGTTTTACTATAAATATTATAAATATATACAGTCTACAGCCCAGCAAATCCAGCAATACTAAAACCATTACTACTAAATATCACATAGAATTATAGCATAAGTGACTATAAAGAATTTAGTTATTTTCACAAGAAAGTTCATTATAGCCACAATAACAAAAAGACAAAATGAAATTTAAAGCTTCACAATATCCATTAATAGAGGAATTGTAGATCCAAAATCAGAATACATCTGAATTTTTTAAAAAGTGAAATCAATCAACTAACTCAGAAATATATAAATAACATATTATTGGTCAATAACTAAGCTGGGCGAACTCATGTGTGTAAATATATGCTAAAGGAAAAAATGGCTTACAAACTATTCTGACAATAGTTAGCTCTATAAAGTTGAATTAGAGGAGAGAACGGAAATTTTCTAAAAATATTAATTATTTATTTATTTGAGAGAAAGAGAGTGAGCACATGTACCTGCAAGTGGGCAGAGGAGGGAGTGGGGGGTGGGGGGGTGGCGGGGGGCAGAGGAAGGGAGAAGAGAGAATCCTGGAGCAGACTTCCTGCTGAGCCAGGAGCTGGATGCAGGGCAGGGCTCATCCCAGGGCCTTAGGATCATGACCTGAGCCAAAAACCAAGAATTGGCTGCTTAACCAAATGAGCTACCCAGGCACCCTGAGAAGTTTTTAATAATTTTTCCTTAAAAAATAAGTTGGGCTATGGTTTTACTGATTGTCATGTGTACACTTTTATCTTTCCTGAATTTTCCAAAATTACTATGAGTTGCATTTAGAATCAGAAAATAATATTTTAAAACAGGTTTCTTTGAATTGAAGAAGAATGAGAATTATGTAAATAACATATGTCAATATAAACGTGCTTTATAAACAGACTACTCAGAGCCATGCCACAGTTAACCTACTGACATGGCTTGTAAGTTCCTTCACCTTTTGTGCCTCAACTTTCTCAGCTGCAAAGTGAGCATGAAAATACCTACTGTATAGCTTTATTTTATGAAACAGCAAATGGGAAACCGATAAGTTACTGAAGGTAAAGTATATGCCAAGCTCCTGGCATATGATGAGACTTCAGTAAACATGCTAGCATGATTTTTTTGTTTGTTTGTTTTTGATAGTGATACTGACAGTGGAGTAGAAAAGGAAGGGCTGGCTTTATCTGATGGAGTGAAATATGGCAAATGACTGAATTTAAATGTTATTTATTTTG
The DNA here is from genome assembly GCA_004024625.1 of Mellivora capensis. Lineage (NCBI taxonomy): Eukaryota > Metazoa > Chordata > Mammalia > Carnivora > Mustelidae > Mellivora > Mellivora capensis. Next base: position 15,973 of record PISX010029059.1, on the reverse strand, counting down.
AAGAAGTTTCTTGAAGAAGTAGGTTATATCAATATTTTCCTTTAGTACTCCTTAAGTCACAATGCCGTCCTTATTCCCCCCCTTCCATTCCTCTGGGTGACCAGCCAGTCTCCAGTTTATACTCTGCTCTTCCCTATCTTTATGCCTTTGTACAAACCTTTCTACTAATGGGAGTGACCTCACACCATTTAAATTTGATCCATCTTCTAAAAAACAGTTCAATTCCTGGGTCATAGGGAAGCTCTATTTTTAATGTCTTGAGGAACCTCAGCCATCAGAAAGGATGAATATCTACCATTTGCATCGACATGGATGGAAATGGAGGGAATCATGCTAAGTGAAGTAAGTCAAGCAGAGAAAGACAATTATCATATGGTTCCACTCATATGTGGAACAGAAGGAATAGCAAAGAAGACCACAGGGGAAGGGAGGGAAAACTAAATGGGAAGAAACCAGAGAGGGAGACAAACCATGAGAGACTTTGGAATCCAGGAACTAAACTAAGGGTTACAGAAAGGATGGGCGGGCGGGGGCACGGGGTAATTGGATGATGGATATTAAGGAGGGTACTTGTGGTGATGAGAACTGAGTGTTATGCACAACTAATGAACTGTTGAACACCAAATCAAAAACTAATGCTGTCTTATATGTTGGCTAATTGAACATAATAAAGAAAAAAAAAAGTTCATTCTTATACTACCTCCTCCATTCCCCATTTCCCAACCTTTCTGCCCTATGTTAGCAAACCCACTTAGTTCTTACCTTTTGCCTTACATCATTATTTGTGTCAATGTAAATCATCCCATCAAATAAACTTCTTCCAGATGAGAGTAGGAGACTAGGAAGTGAAGGGATAGCAGGATGTGTTAAACCTGATGTCCACACAGACTTTAAAAGAACTACTTATACACAAAATCCATTCGGTGAGTTTTTTTAAAAGATTTTATTTATTTATTTGACAGACAGAGATCACAAGTAGGCAGAGAGGCAGGCAGAGAGTGAGGGGGAAGCAGGATCCCTGCTGAGCAGAGAGCCCGATGCGGGGCTTGATCCTAGGACACTGGGATCATGACTTGAGCCGAAGGCAGAGGCTTTAACCCACGGAGCCAACCAGGCACCCCCATTCAGTGATTATTAACTGATTTAATACAACTTGACTATGGAGGAGCTAAGGAGGATGCAAATATAGCATTTTGCCTAGGTAGTGATGGTGCTATAAAGAAAACAAGATGGTGGGGACTTCTTAAATTGAACAGTGAGAAACGCTTTTTCAACTCCCACTTTCAAACTAAGGTAAAAAAGACAGCAACAAAAGCAGTAAGAGAAGTCTCATTTTCAATGAAACCATGAGAAAACAACCCCAAACCACAAAATATGAAGATTAGTTAAAAAACAAAAACAAAAACAAAACCTGTAATGAAATCAAGGGAGACTACTGGGGAAAAATACGAAACCATTTTTTAACTTTTTAAAATTTTTGTAAAGATTTTATTGATTTATTTGTCAGGGAGAGAGAGACAGAGTCAAGCAGAGAAAGAAACAGTCTCCCTGCTGGGCAAGGAGCCTAATGCAGGACTCGATCCCAGGACCCTGGGATCATGACCTGAGCCAAAGGCAGATGCTTAGCCAACTGAGGCACCCAGGTGTCCCCGAAACCATTTTTTCTTAAAGTACAAGTTACTATTGTATTAGTACAACCCCAAAGCACCAAATAAACAATGCCTTACTTGAAGAAATGAATTCTGAGTAAGTGGATTAGCCAGGGAAATATGCCTGGACTGCGTTCCCCATGCTAATGATTGGATGTGAGGTTAGAGACATACCCTCACAGAAGTAGGTCAGTAGCATTTAAAGGTAAAGAAATAAGCATTGTGTGTCCTAGTTTTAGTCAGCTACATAAATATAAATAAATGCTAAATTTCAATGCATGAAGCCCAGATTAAATTATTTTAAAGGAAAATGTAGATTTCTGAATTTATCTCAGAAGATAGAAAGACTATGCAGTTACCAAAGAAGTAACTGAATATGTGGACAAAGAGCTACCTCTCTAAGATTTATGAGGCCATGGTGGTTCAACAGGTAAAATCTATCAAACCTTTAGGAACCAGTAACAGAGCATTAACAAAATTGTTTTTAATAATTTTAAAACATCCTTCCCAGGTCTTTCTCTAAAGTCGTAACTGTGATGCCAAACTATAATAAAGATGGCCTCAAAAAAGAAAGAGAGGGAAGGAATACAAGCAAAGCTCACTTATTAGTATGAAGACACCAAAACTCTGAGAGAAACATCAGTAAAGTTAATCTTGCAGTATTTAAAGAGAATTACAAATAGGATTCAGCCTTGTGCTGCTGAAATTGTTCAATATTGAAAAATGTTTATATTAAGAGTTTAGAGATGTATACTTATCTCCACCAAAACTTCAGATGGCATTGTGTAAAACTTAATATTCATTCTGATAATACTTACAATAGAATAGGAATCAATATGATAAACACAGTCACATAAACAGGCACACATTCTCTTTTAGAAATGGAAATATTAAAGATGTAAGCCAAGAATGCTCAATATATATAGCAATATTAAATAGATTAGATATTAAATAGCATAAAGGGAGAGAAAAAAGGTATAATTATCTGCCCAAAATTTGATCACATATTCCAGAAATCATAAAAGATTCAATGGTAGTATTATAAATGTAGCAATATTTAGTACAAAATTGAGAATATTCTGTCTTGGCCCATCCAAGCAGTCTCCTTCTCCCTTACCTTTTAGGAAAGAGGAAGGAAGGCTTTATTAGCCCAGCCAGTATGTGTGTGTGTGCATGTGTGTGCACATCTATGTGTCATACATGTATATGTGTAATGTAGAATTAGGACATGTTTATTTTTTTTTATATTTTTTTAAAGATTTTATTTATTTATTCTTCAGAGACAGAGGGAGAGCGAGCAAGTGAGCGAGCACAGGCAGATAGAGTGGCAGGCAGAAGCAGAGGGAGAAGCAGGCTCCCTGCCCAGCAAGGAGCCCGATATGGGACTCGATCCCAGGACGCTGGGATCATGACCCGAGCCGAAGGCAGCTGCTTAACCAACCGAGCCACCCAGGTGTCCCAGGACATGTTTAAAGAGAGGCAAATTACAGAACTAAGATCAGTAACTTTGCATAATAAAGAGTCTGGATATACTTGTAGATAAAGTAAAAAATACAGAAGAAAAAAGGACTGATGGCAAAGGTGGGTATTGAAAGGTGGGTATAGAAGTAAAGAATTCTAAAATTTGAGAATCAAAGAGAGATTTTGGTTGTGTGCAGAGGGGGAATCGCCAAAGAAGTTTGCAGCTGTGACCCATTAGTGGAAGCACATAGCACCTGGGGGATGAACAAGTCAACCAAAACCATTATTCACAGGGAATAATTTCAGGAGAACAAAAGGGTACATCTCACATATTCTGGTTAAATTTTGAACTCTAAACCTAAAAGATGGATAAAAATCCTTTGGAAATGATAGCACATTATACCATGCATTGGTTTCTAATAATCATTTTTTATATTGGTGGAAAGTGAAGACCATACTACCTGCCACCCAACTTGGGTAAAAAAACAAGAGATGTTCCTTTCCTCAGAGGCATTAATTATGACTATAAGCAGTATAGTGGTACAAAGTATCAGTTCTGGATTCTGAGACCTGGATTCAAATCCTAGGGTTGTTGACTAAGTTTCTGAACTTTCTGAGTATTGGTTCCTTACCTAAAAAATTTGAGTAATAATAGCATCTCTTATATAATTTTGTTGTGATCATGAATAACACATTCAATACAAAGCTTGGATTTGTATGTACTCAATACTATCTATTTTTATGAAACACACCTGTGATATGTTTCTGGAGAAATATGTCACTGTTTAGTTTGTCATCTCCATACATAAAATTTTACAGCTCCAGCTTACTTTATGAGCAAATACCAGAAAAAATACTTTTTAATATTGAACACATCATGCTAGATAAGCAGTTTTTAATGTTGAGAAGTCTTAATACCTAGATCTATTTTTTTTAATCTCAATTAGTTGTCACAAGAAAAATTTTAAATTCTCACTTAAAATTTTATACACAGTATAGATGGTGTTTAGTTTCATGGTGAGCAATTACCCAAGTAAGTCAAGATATAATACAGTTGTCGCATTTCAGAAGAAACTATGTTTACAACTTCAATAAAATTGAAGAGAGAAATTATTTGGATGAGAGGATAGATTTCCCATCCTGAAAAAAAGAATAACAACAACAACAACAACAACAAAACCCTCAATTTCATTCAGCCCCTGCTGTGTTTCTCTTCAAAGGGATGATCAGCTTTATACATTTCTAATTTTTGCTCCATTGAACATAAAGACATAACCTGAATATACCCTTATCATTTATTTTCAAAAGAGATATCCTGATTCCTTGCCAGACTGCTATTTATATTACCCGTAAGACAGCCGGCCTGATGATACAGGATGAAAATGGCTTCCAGCCCTACCCATAAGTCCACTGAGCTATAAAGCAACTTTGTTAACTTCACTTATTGGATTTTAAATTGTCATGTATTGGCAGTTTGTCACTGGCATTGACTTCCTGCCCTAGAGCCAAGATTACTGCTATAACTACTGGTTCATTCTTCATCACCAAGTTTATAGCTCACTACTCTGGCCACTGTGAGGAGGTAATGTTTGAGAACTCTGCATCACAGCACCATTTTTAGTACATCCCTGGAAACTGAACTATGGAGAATTTCATCCTGGATCCTCAGCCAGCTATCTTTACAAATTCTCAATGACTGAATAATTCCATCCCCAAACTCATTCAGTCAGCAAATACTTATGAGGCCCAGCTGGTAATGACTTGGAAGTTTTGGTAGACAGAAATGAATATCAAGACATGGTCTCTGCTCTTAAACAGCTTATATATAGCTTAAGTGAAGAGAAAAAACAAATGCACAGCTAACCATTAGAGAAAAGTGATCACCTATATCAAATGTCTGGCAAGTTTGTCCAGTTCTTGCTATCCCCACTGTGACCACAGGAGTGTCAGTCACCATTAGCTTCTGTCTATAACATTGTTGCAGGCTCTTCACTGGTCTCCCCTCCTTTGAATGAGTCTCCTCCATGACAATGAAAGTGACCTTTCTAATGTAGAAATATAATAATACAGCTTCCATTTAATATATCCCTCAATGCTTCTCCAATGCTTTTAGGACAAAATTCAAATTTTTTAACATGGCTTATATGGCCCACCTAGATCTGCACCCTCTCCAGTCCATCACTCCAGATTTATCACTCACCCTTCTCTTCCTTTAGCTTTGCAGTATAACCATATAAAATTCCTTTAGTCCCTAAAATTTCAAATAGTCTTAAGCCTCTAAGCTGCAAAACATGCTAGTCCCACTGCCTAAACCTTCCTTTTACAATTTTTCACTCTACCCCATATATGAGCCTGGATAATTTTTAATTGATCTTTTAAGCAGAAATGTTACTCCCCATAGGAAACCTACACTGACCCATATATTTGATTACTTTCCTTACTCTATCCTAATGTGTGTTCATTTCACACCTTGTTTATACTTTATCACTGTATTCTAATTATTTTTACTATCATTTTGGCTGAATATTAATGTTCCTAAAGACAGGGAGTGTTTCTATCAAATTTATTGCTGTACCTAGCTAGTATCCAGCTAGTACATAGCAGACTCTCAATAAATATCAGGAATGAATGAATGAATGAATGAATGAATGAGACGCATAATATAAGTGTAATAGAAATTCAGAAAAAAAGAGATCAATGTTACTCGAATAATCATGAAGGATCTGCAAAAAAGCATTTGATAAATAAATAGGATTTTGACAACTAGGAGAGAAGAAAAAAGCATTTTATACTAAGAAGCAGCAAATTTATAGCAAAGACTAACAATTATATTAAATAAGAAGGAGACTTTCATAACACTGTGTGCATATTATTAGTCAGGGGAAAAAAAACTAGCTAGGTATATGGCGAAGGCAGATCATGAAAAATCTGTAGAACAGGCAGAGAAGCAAACAAGTTCACCGTGATTTATTTATTTATTGTCTACTTAGGACTTACTGTGATTTTCAATCAGAGGATGCTTGATACTGAACAAATCTGGGAAAATAACCAGTCATTATCTCATCAAATACTGCCCCTTCTTTTCTCTATTATTTTTACATTCTTATTAAACATATGGTAGTACTTGTCATTCTTTGTTCCTCACTTTCATATTTTTCACTGCATTGTCTCTCTTGTGTTGCACTGTTACTTCTTCAGACTGTTTGCCAAACATCTCTTCAACCTTGTCCAATGCTATTAAACCTACCCATTGCATTTTTTATTTAAGTTACTACATTCTTTTAAGTCTTTGTTTTCCTCATTTTAAAAACAGTGGTGTGGTTCTTCTTCATATTTTAAATATTAACATGTTAAGAATGTTCATTTTATATCCTTGTTATATAATTCTATTCTCTGAAGATCCTGGAAGTCTGATCCCTCTGGGCTCTTGCTTACAATGGGCTTGTTTCCGTGCATGTTTTTTTAAGTTTGTACTATCCAGACTTAATCCACGGGAATTCTGTGCAGCCTGGGTTGAGACAGCCTCATTCAAAAGAGAACTTGCTTTTGCTTCTGTCAAGCAACCTCATTTTCTACCAACCTGAGACTTACTTAATTACTCATTTACACATTTTCAGGGCTACAATGGAAGTATAAATTTTAGCTACACAATAGCATGAGGGCCTATCTATCATTACAAATCTTTAGGGAAGGCATTTTTCTCCAACTAGAGCTCAAGACAAAACAGCTAAGTTATCTTCTCTTTGCAGTTCTGTTGGATTTTTTTCTTCTTTTCCTTTCCACCCTCTCATTAGGTTGTGGCTGTTAGAGATTCCCAGCTTTGTCAGTTCCAGCTCCTCATGAATTCCCCCACCACTTCCCTAATAAGGCCTTCTTCTTCTACCTCCAGGTGTCCATTAAAAGACAAACATTTAGGTTACCAAGAATGGAAAATACCTCCAGGCAAATCGCACCTGTAGTACAGCTGTCTACTCCAGAGTTTTTGAGCTATCTCTTTATTTTGGGGCAGTGGGAAGCTCCCTTACATTATGACAAGCTCAGCATTCTAGTGCATGTTGTGATGTTTAATCTAGTTGTTATATTTCATCTACATATTTTATAATGGGAGTGTTTGTGAGCATTTTCTCAATCACACTGACAGAAACTCAGGTCAAGAGGAATCAATAATTTAAATGGGGAAGGAATGTTGGTCTTAAATGGCAGGAACCAGATAGGCTCTAATTCATACTTGTTTGCATGGTTTTATCACTGTAAGTCCCTTGTCCTGGTAACCTGTTACTCCAGGACCCCACATCTAGAACTAATCACTTCTGGCAGTCGAAGTTGTTGGTGACAAGTAACAGAAATGGACTATGTTAAAGAAAAAAGAAAGGAATTTTTTGGAGAGCTATTGCCACAATCAGTGACAGACGGGCAGCCAGGCCTTCAAGATGGAAAAGCACAAGAACAGTCATGATAACTTGCTCAAATTTCGTAAATTCTCCTAGGGGCAATTACCCAAGCCTACATATTTTCTCCACGCCTTGGCTGAATCATAGTGGTGAGCCTTAATCCCCACCAAAATACTCCTGAAAGAGCTTCTCTAAAAGGAAGATGTGGCACAGCCAAACAATACTAAACAAACAAAAAAAAACCTCATCACAGCAGACATGGTGGGCCAGTGGAAAGCCATGGTGATAATTAAAATTGCCTTAGATCTTTTGGAGTCATATGACTATTAACCCTTTTCCACAACTGCCCTTAAATCAGATCACTTTCATCTTACAGTTGGTGAATTTTTGTTATTCTAAGTGCAAGATGCTATATTTCCTGCTACTAAAATTTTCACAGATTTATCTTCATTACATTTCTACCACTCACAGGGAACATTTAGAATCTCAGTTTGAGTCATCCTTTATCCTTTGTATTGTTCAATTCTCCACTTCCTCCCATATCCTGTTTATATTCCCGTGGCCCTCATTGCTTGACATTTTTTGAACGAATACATATCCTCTTATTTCTATCTCTATACTCATGTCTACCCTATAGGTATTTAATTGTAAAAGGTATCCTTTTTTAGTAAAAAGCTAGTTGTCACCCAGTCTCTAGGAAAGAATGGAAAGAGTTGTGTTTTATACAACAGCACTACAGCTACATATTATTGTAATGTATGTAAAAAATAAGCAAACTATTGCTTACAGGAGGAAAAAAAAAGCCCAAAGTTTATGGAATGAATAAGTAGCAGTAATGGGATCCAAAACCTTTATCTCACTATGAGGTTTTCCAGTTAGCAATTAGCTCATTCTGGCATAGAATATCTAAGAATTGCTTCCAAATATTTCCTACTACTGAATAGATAACTGAGTATCTCCTTTATTGTGTTCTAAGCTATAGTGTCTGTTCATTCCAATGCTTAACAAATAGTAATTTAATGATTTGTGTCATGTGCTTTTCTAAACCCTTGGAATATATCTGTAAGTTAAAGAGAGAGAGAAAAAAAAAAGATCTATATGCCCATGTATCTTTGTGATGGAGATGGATAGTAAATACTAAATATGACATGTTTTCCTTATATAGTATTTTAGATGAATGTTAAATGCTCAGGAAAAATAATTAAAAGGAGTGTAGAGTAAGTGGGAAATGAGAATGCTGAGGGGCAGGAATTGAGTTTGCTGTATGTAGCAGCATATATTAGATTGAACCACATGAAATTGTCCCTGAATTATGAAAATAGCTCTTTTGTAGAGTTCAGCCTACCTAGGTGGTCAAGGCAAACATAACTGAGAAGGTGAGATGTGAGCAAATACTTGAAGTTGCTAAGAGAATTAGCAAGGCATATTGAGAGGAAGAACGATTTGGGTTCCTTCTGTGTATTACCTGTTCTTCCTTTCTCATTTTAGTTTAAAGCCCTCCTGATCTACTGGTCTCTTTTCATAAATATTCCTCTAGTCTGAGACATTCATTGTTATATGTCAGAACCACCACTGTAGAAGTTAAAGGCATCAGAAAACCAAATGTTTTTTATAAAGCCATTATGGTCATGAGCTTATCACATAAGCTCTTTTTTTCAAATATAAAATACAATAAAAAGACCAAACTAAACTTCAAGTTTCAAGTGTTTCCCTCACAATGATTCAGAAGCTGTAGATATACTTTATTTCTTTCGTTTGGACTTACTGGTTCCCACCAGAGGAAAAATAGTTGTAGGATGTTTGGTATATTTGGTAAAGCCTGGAAGGCTCTATTATGACTTGTTATCCTCTCCAAACAGCACCATCTGTGCAGTAAAGGATTAACTGAGCAGGCCTCGTTACTCAAACCCTGTAAATCAAAAAAAGAACTGGCCCTTGACCACTTCCTGGGAGAAAACTTCTGAAAGCTTGAAATATCCTGCCTGATAAGAGTGTTTTGGTATGCCTGAGGCCTTGGGCCATGCCAGATATGCCAACAATGTACCTTATGCCACCATATGGGCCATGCTGTACCAATGTAACTTCTGAGGGTTGGAAACTGAATATCTAAGGTCAGTTACATAGGCCATGCATGTCTCCCTGGCCAACCTGTCACATCTTGTTCTTGTGAGACTTCAGCACTAACTGGGCCATTCCTCTGGGGGAAGACAACAAAAACAAGTGCCTGATTTCTCCTGGACTCTGTTCTCTGTGTCCTTTGTCTTTCCTGAATTTAATCTGTATCTTTTCACTATAATAATCTATAACTGAGTATCACAGCTTCTGAGTTCTGTGAATCTTCCTAGGGAATCACAGAGTCTGAGAGCGGTCTTGGAGACCCCCAACATACCATTCATGATACTTCATCTCTTCCTCCTGGAACAACTAACAACTTTCATTATACCTCCAGGATCTGAGACTCTACTTTTGAACAGAGTTCAGAATAAGAAGTAGGCTATCTCATAATTGTGTGTCAGAGTCCCTACCCCATCCTCACTTAATATTCATCATGTTAACATCTACACACACATTTTGATTCTTTTTCACCTTTTCAGATTTCCCTACTTCCATCTCCATCCTGGCTTTAGTCATGGGTTACTTCTCATATTTTGATTAAGAGCTTTTTATTTTAGAAGTTAAGCTAAGATGAAGAGATTTCAGCATTTTTAGCAAGCACACTAGATGTCTTCTTATGTGTCCTAAAAATTGGAAAGACAAAGTACTCAATTACAGTCCTTAATTGGTTATTCATTCCACAAAGATCAGTGACCTATTTTTAAATATCCCACTTCCATTTTCTTTTCATAGTAAAAATTAAGATTAAACATCCTTCTTTGCATAATATTATAATATATAATATTATATAAACTGCAAGAATATGGAAAATATACTCATTGCATGGAAGGTTAGACTACTCTAAAATAAATATAATAGAAGTCCCACATTCTTAAAAAATTTAAATAATTTGTATAAGTAAACAGGCAGAGTACTTAAAATTTTAAATACTAGTGTCAATAAACTGACTTAACAGAACTGTTTTCTACAGCAAATGTTACTTTTTTGGAAAGAAAGAACAAATGGAATTGGAAAACATAAAAACCCAAACTGACAATCAATTTGTATTTCATACTTTTAGTTTTGGGGTTGCATTTTGGTTATACATTACTCTCATGGTAACCTATTATTTTGTTAAATGTGCAAGACTAGATGAAAATAAAGTTAATTAAAATAATTACAGAACTATGAGACATGTTTTTAAATTCCTTCAATATGACTTATTTCAAAAGATGTATTTCTCTTTAAAATGACATAAAAATCAGTGCTCAAAATAACCAACGAATCAACTATTCCATTAAAACCACCTGGTAAATCATTACTTATGAAATTAATACTACCTTAAACTAATGAAATAAAATAATTCTGTCTAGTAGTAATCATTTTTCCATCTCTGTAAATTCACTGTTTGTATAAGTAATGAACCAATACTCTGTACCTCTGTAGAGTAACCTCTGTGCACATTATTATTTGGCTGATCATCCTTTTGTGGCAGATTATTTTAAGTAGAACTGTTACTGTAAATGAATTTGCTTAAATGTATGGTTCTAAATTAGTGAACATAAAATTACAGCTCCATGATTTGTCATCATTTTGGTTGTTATAGGATTACATTTAAATATATTATAATTGAGAAATGATTTGAATACTACATTTTCAGCTACTCTCATAAGTTATCATCTCTACCACTATATTTAGCTTCTTTCTAGGACTATAGCTTTTGGCAATTCAGAAACTGACTGCAGACCTCTAACTTCCAGATAGCTCAATGTCAGTTAAAAGGGGCATAGCATAAATAACATATCAGCTTATGAAAATATATACCTTAATTCACAGCATTCACTGAAGAGAATGGTAGTTACAGAAAACAGGCAAAGGAAACTGGCTGTAACCAGATGCAAATGTTCCAGTCTTATGATCTGGCATCCGGTAAGAATGTATCATTGAACTTAACTTGTCTCTTCTCTTTGTCTAATCAGGCAATTGTTTTTTATTCTAGAAAACCCACTTTTCTTGTGAAATGTGGCACTCTCCTGAGGGGAGAGGTTTTAGCTTTTCATGAAGTTATTATGTCGTAAATGTACAGGGAACCACAGAAACAAGTAAGAAATGACTGCCTTTTATGTTGGTTCAAGAGAGAATAAGGATTTGAGAATGATAAATGCAAGTAAGAGTTACAAGCCAGAGAGAAAAGATTAGAAGATTTCATTTATCTCTGGGAGAGAAAAAACTATTTTTCAGACATACTATCTGAATAGGTCTGCCTAAAGCATACATAAAAGACTGCAGGATTTTTAAAATATGAATTTAGCTTGGGTAAGATCAAGCAAATGTAGGAGAGAAGAATGCATATATAAGTTTAACATTAGTATTTCAGAGAATGTTGTAATCTATACCTATTTCACTTTCTCTTACCCCTCAAACATCAGGATATTTGTTTCATTCGAAGATGAGCTTTTCATTCAATTTACTAAATATCTCTAATGTGCCAAAGTTACATAGATCTCTTAGTTTCTGCTTTTGCTTCATGTGTGAGTCGGAATATTTCTTATTTTCTTACCAGGTCCCCCATATAATTGTTAGTAATTATCCAGCACTGGTATTTGTTAGTCTGGGTATCAAAGTCACCAGAAATGGAACTCATACTATTTGTCTTCAAACAATTTACATTTATTAAATTTAATGAAGTTAAAATTAGTCAAAAGTAAAAATAACTTAAATAAATATCTCAATAGACATTTCAGGTGTAAACTTTAAAAAATCCTGAAGGGAGCACTATTTACATGAATACTGCTATAAACAGAGCAAAATTCTTATCTGTCATCAATATACCTACTCCTCCACCCCTAGGTCAGACAAAAGCTGTACAGTATCGAGAGAGAAATCATTATGGTCTACTCAGTATTATTTATAAAGTTATATCATGTCTTCCCTACCAGAGATTTTTTAAAAATCGTAACATTTTTCCAAAGGCCTTTTCTTTCTCAACTAAAGAGATCATGTCCCTACCCCTGCTCTATTGAGGTAAAAGAAAATCAATACAGAGATAGTAAATGTTATTATCTATCCCTGGTAAAATTATAGTTTGTACATAAGTAAATCTATAAATTTATTTACTGTTTATTGGGGGAAGGGGCATGGGAGGAGGCCAAAAGGCAGCAAGACTCCCTGGTATCAATCTGTTCCAAATAACCTTAAAGAAATTAGCTACTGGGAGGCAGAAACACCTAGTAATAAGGTGGCAGCGAATACCATCCCTTAAGTCTATAAATATGTAAATGGCATGAAACAGTAACTCCTGATAGTTGGTGCCCCAGTTAGAGTAGTGGGATTTTATTACCTAAAATTTTAAATGCTTACATCTGTATTGCCATAAGTTTCAAGTAATCTCTTTTCAGGGTCAGTGACATGGGAAAGAGTAAGTGGATAAGAGCAAACTGATGTGTTTTTTGTTTAAAAAAAAAAGGAAAGAAAAGAAGAAAGGACAGGAAGGAGGGAAAGAAAGGAAAGAAGAAAGAAAGGAAGTCTAAGAGAAAATCAATTTCTTAAATGGTTTGAATCCAATGAATAAGGCTGATTCAAGGATAAGCAGGAGGACAAGAAGCTGAATGAGAAGCCTGAGGTTTATCTGCAAAAGTATGCACCTAAAGCTGAGGAAAACCTAGTGGGGGGTGGGGCGGGGGGAGAATATATGTACTGCTTATATGTGGCTAACGTCCAGGTACTATGCCAGTCCCTAGAATACAGCAGGCAACAAAAGTACCAAAGCTCCTACCTTGAATGAGCTTAGATTCTGGTGGGAAAATAAAGATAATAATCAAAAACTCATATAGTTTCTTTTCTTCTTTTTCTACCCCCCTAGTCCCCCATGTTGCAGAAGACAAACCATAAGTGACTCTTAATCTCACAAAACAAACTGAGTGTTGCTGGGGGGAGGGGGTCGGGAAAGGGGGGTGGGGTAATGAACATTGGGGAGGGTATGTGCTATGGTTAGTGCTGTGAAGTGTGTAAACCTGGCGATTCATAGACATGTACCCCTGGGGATAAAAATATGTTTATAAAAAATAAAAATTAAAAAAAAGGTATTGAATCAATAAATTTTAAAGTGAAAGGGAAAAAAACTCATATAGTATTTTGCTTAGTGATAGGTACTATGAAGAAATGTAAAAAATAAGGTAAGGGAATACAAAATTAATTGGGCAAGAAGGATATTCAGGAAAGGTGTCCATTAGGACAAGACATGAACAGAGGCCTGAATGAAATGAGCAAAGAAGCCCTGGGCTACCTGGGAGTTGAGTGGGGTGGGGTAAGGAAGAGTGATCTACACACAGGGCACAGTAAAAGCAAAGATCTGAGGCAGGAACACTATGTGTGGAAGGCACCGCAAAGAGCCCAGTGTGGCTACAGTAGGAATGAGTTGGTAGTAAATGAAATCAAAAGAGGCTGTGGGTGGAGGGAGACTGCAGATTGTATGAGGATTATGTAGGACTCTGGATTTTACTCTGAGGTGAGAAGTCATTAGAGTGTTTTGAACAGAGGAGTGACATGTTGTGACATAAGCTTTAAAAGGCTCAGTCTGCCTGCTGCAAAGAAACTAGACTGCAGAGTGACAAGAGTGGAGGCAGGAGAGCAGTTAGGAGGCAGTTTTATGTGTGTGTTTCTCTGTGGGATGACTGCTGTTACCACTTGCCAGATAACAAAGGGAATTAGTTATAATTCATTAACCAAAGTGATTCTAGGCAAGTTATTGTCACATTAATTTTTAAAACTTAATTTTTAGGGTTATAGCAAAACTGAGAAGAAGGTACAGTGACTTCCCATATACTCCATCCTCACACATGCACAGCCCTTCCCATTATCAACATCCTCAGAGCGGGACATTTATTACAACTCATGAACCTGCATTGACACATTATAATCTCCCAAAGTCCATCGTCTACATTATAGTTCATTCTTGGTGTTCTACATTCTATAACTTTGGACAAATGCATAATTATATGTATCCATCTTATAGTATCATACATTGTAGCTTCACTGTCCTAAAAATCCTAAAAGCCTTTGCAAATATTCTGTCCCAGTATGTGACTTGTCTTCTCATTCTCTTGATCATATTAACATTTTTGGGTGTGATTTTATTGCAAAAACATTTTAAATTTTTTTAATTTTTTTATTTGTCAGAGAGAGAGGGAGAGAGAGAGAGCAAGCACAGGCAGACAGAGTGGCAGGCAGAGGCAGAGGGAGAAGCAGGTTCCCTGCCGAGCAAGGAGCCTGATGTGGGACTCGATCCCAGGATGCTGGGATCATGACCTGAGCCGAAGGCAGCCGCTTAACCAACTGAGCCACCCAGGCGTCCCTGCAAAAACATTTTAAAAACACAGAAATTAAAGGAAAAAATCATCAATAATAAAATCATCTCATCAAATAATTATTTTTTATCAATATTCTAACTTTTTAAATGTAAATATTTATGTCTAATACCATATTTGCAATAATGTCATAAAAAGAATTACATAATCTATATTTTTACCTTCACATTTAACATTTTACCCTGTGCATTTTCCTACTTTGTGTTTTTTTTCTTCCTTATACTTTGCCCTTTTGAAGTTCCCTTCCTCTGCCTCCAAATAACCAACATGAGCAGGTTTCTGTGCATATTTCCATACCTTTCTTGATGCATACACAATCTCTTTTTTAAATAATCTAGTCCTAAAAAATATTGTTCCATTTCCATTAAATACACTGTGATTCTTTATAGGCCCACATTCTACTTGTATGATAGCTTTTTATTAATTCCAGTTAGTTAACACACAGTGTAATATTAGTTTCAGGTATACAATATAGTGATTCAACACTTCCATACAACACCTGATGCTCATCACAACTGTGTTCTCCTTACACATGATAGTTTTAATGAGTTAAATTCCTGATTTTTTTTAAGTGTCGAACTATTTTGAGGAAAAACAAGAGTGTGTACTCATATTAATAAACACAAACCTGTTTAACTAGCCCCCCCCCCACTTTTGCTGGCTAGATGATGCACACCCATCCTCTTCTTCTTTTTTTTTTTAATTTCTTTTCAGCGTAACAGTATTCATTGTTTTTGCACCACACCCAGTGCTCCATGCAATACATGCCCTCCCCAATACCCACCACCTGGCTCCCCCAACCTCCCACCCCCTGCCCCTTCAAAACCCCTCAGGTTGTTTTTCAGAGTCCATAGTCTCTCATGGTTCACCTCCCCTTCCAATTTCCCTCAACTCCCTTCTCCTCTCCATCTCCCCATGTCCTCCGTGTTATTTGTTATGCTCCGCAAATAAGTGAAACCATATGATAATTGACTCTCTCTGCTTGACTTATTTCACTCAGCATAATCTCTTC
>PISX010029058.1:0-20635 GCA_004024625.1 Mellivora capensis | reverse complement strand
GAGTTGAGGGAAATTGCGGGGGAGATGAACCATGAGAGACTATGGACTCTGAAAAACAACCTGAGGGTTTTGAAGGGGCGGGGGGTGGGAGGTTGGGGGAGCCAGGTGGTGGGTATTGTGGAGGGCACGCATTGCATGGAGCACTGGGTGTGGTGTAAAACTATGAACTCTGTTACGCTGAAAAGAAATTAAAAAAAAATAAAATGGCAAGGCAAAAAAAAAAAAAGAAAAGAAAAGAAAATATTGAGATATAAGGGAATATTAATCTCTAGAGTGGAAGTCAGGAGCATTCTAGAAATTACTCATTTCTTGGGCTTAGGTGTAAAATGATCAGTAAATTTGTAAATTATTTCAAAAACTATGGAATTCTATTAGACTCTAAATAAACTATTAAAATTCCTGGATTGAAAAAAAAAAAAAAAGAACCTATCTAGAATTATCCTGGTAGTAAAATTTAGGGTAATAGAAAGAGCAGTGAACTAAGGACTAGAAAATGCAGCTTCTGGTCTACCCCTATGTGTTTTCAAATTATTGCCTATCAGTTCCAACACTTCTCAGTACCTATTCAGTGAACATGGACGGAATTCCTTTAAGTATCTCTCCTTTACAGTGATCAAGCTGTTAAGCTTTTTCAGTAGAGGGTGCTGGAGGGATACTGCAGGAAGAAGGGGCTCTCCTGTAGTTTCCAACTGCTGCAAAGTGGGGGTCAGTAGAGGAGTGAGCTATCTGGTGTGGTCTGTGACCCAGCCACACATCTAGAGTACATAGCCACTCCGTGACTTTGAAGCCTCTGCCTGGCCTGGCAATAGATAACTTATCTCCAGGTCTCTCAATTTAGGTCTCTCCTTGAACACCTACCCACTTGTTCTGTCCCCCCACCTCCCAGCTTCCTGTCCCCCCCACCCCACAGCTTCCCTCTGTAGTTCCCGCCCCTTCCACCCTCCAGCTTCCTGCCCCCCCCCCCACAGCTTCTCTCTGTAGTTCCCGCCCCTTTTCCACCTGCTGACTGAAGGTTTATAAGGGAGCTTCTGCTGCCTGCTTCCTCTGCCAGCCCCCAGACAGCATGCTTGCTCCTTAGGAGGTTCCAATGAGGCAGGCTGGTCCTGCAAAGCTTGCTGGTAACCTAAAAGGTTCCCATTACCTCTCTATTCCTACGCCACTGGATGCTGATTGCTCCACACCTGCCCTCTGGAGAGTTGCCTCCTGCTTACATAGCAACTCTAGACCACCAGGCCAAACCAATTTAAGCTAACTGCTCTGCTTAAATCATACTGTTTCCAATGAGTTTGGAGCCCCGTCCAAATTTGCCCTTCCTTGGGTGCCTTCCCTCAGCCTCAGGGTACTGGAAAGAATTTCCTTATATATTATAGTTAGTATTTTTTTAGTTTAATAAGTTTGTAGTTTAATAATTTTGTATAGTGGTTTTTATCTTTTGATTAGGCCTAGACTGATACACCCAGCGCTGCTGCTAGTTGGCTCTGTGACTTAACTGGTAGTGAATGGTATGTGCTTTGCTAGGCCCTTATAAATATAGATGTATGTTCTCATTTGAACCTTGTAAAGTAGAACTTACTGTCCTTTTTTTACTGATGAGGACACTAAGATTCGGTGAGGTGTGGTGTCTAAAGTCATTCAACCAGGAAGTGGCAGAGCTTGGATTTGAATTCATTTCTCTTGATTGTAAGTGTGTGTGTGTGTGTGTGTGTGTGTGTGTGAAACACCATGGATCCCAGGTCACAGGTCCAGATGGAGCCACTGCAGGTACATATCTTGGTAATACTCAATGGAAAACTTTAATGGTTAAAGGGTTTCTTGGGGACACCTGGCTGGCTCTGTTGGTAGAGCATGTGACCCTTGCTTTTGGGGTCATGATTTCAAGCCCCATGTTAGACATAGAGATTAATTTTTTAAAAAGTTTTTAAAAAAGGGGAGGGATTCCTTATCCCGTCCACTTAGCATGGCCTGCTAAGAGGGGTAATGCTAAATTGCTGTCTTCTGCTTTTAGAAGGCAACATACACAACCACAACATATACCACAATTAGATGTGCTACTTCAATTTACTACTTCAATTTTTAGAGGCAACATACACCACAACATATACCACAATTAGATGTGCTACTTCAATTTGCCAAGTCATCCAAAAGCTCTGAGCCTAGAGGAAAAATAAAACAAAAGAAAACAAAAAAACCTTTGCAGCAGGGTCCAGTTTCGTCTGCCTGCATGTTTTATATGCTCCAATTCAAGGAGTCACCTTTTCTAATAAAGGCAGGCTCACATGTCCAGTATTTCATAATAAATAATTCAATTCTCCAGGTAAATATTGTTAGCAGAAATTATGCAAATAGTATGAAATGTAGGCCATTATTTTTCCCACAAGAATCCCAAGGGGGAAAAAAGTCCTTATGAGAGATAACACTTCTCTCTTGGCCTCAGTTTTCTCATATGTACTACAAAAGCAATGGATAAACAATTCTTATCTAATCTTCTGTGTGAGATTCTAAGGCTAATTAACTAAATGTGCATCTATTCAGTAGTAGAAATTGGCTAGTCAGAATTTACTGTGCTATAAATATAAAATATGTTTTTGAAGATAGTGTGACAAATGTAAAATGTCATAATATTTTTTATTGATCACATGTCAAATGGTATTTTGGATACAGTGGGTAAAATGATACATATCAGTGAAATTAATTTCACCTGTTTCTATTTCCTTTTCTTAATATGATTACTAGAAAAGTAAAAGTTATAGATATGGCTTGCATTAAATTTCTATTTGGTAACACTGAACTAAACAAAGTAATTACAGTTGAATTATTTATTTAATAACTGGAGGTTTGTACTTCTTGATTCCCTTTATCCATTTTACCCATTCCCCAACCCTGCTCCTCTCTGGCAACCTCCAGTTTGTTCTCTGTATTTAAGAGTCTCTTTTTTGGCTGGTTTGTTTCTTCATTTGATCATTTGTTTTGTTTTTTAGATTGCACATATTAGTGATATCATATAGTATTTGTGTTTGTCTGACTTATTTCCCATAATACCCTCTACGTCCATATATGTTGTCACAAATGGCAAGATCTCATTCTGTTTTTATTGCTGAGTAATATATATCACTATATTTACCCATTCATTTATCAATGGACACTTGGGTTGCTTTCATATCTTGGTTATTGTAAATAATGCTGCTGTAAATATAGGGCTACATATATATTCTTGAATTAGTGCTTTTTTTTCCTTTGAGTAAACACCCAGCGGTGGAATTACTGGATCATATGGTATTTCTAATTTTGAATTTTTGAGTAACCTCCATACTGTTTTTCACAGTGGCTGTACCTAAGCTTGCATTCCCAGCAGCAGTGCATCCCCCTTTCTTCTTCTGCATCCTTGCCAACACTTGTTGTTTCCTGTGTTGCTGATTTTAGCCATCTGACAGGTGTGAGGTGGTATCTCATCCTGGTTTTGATTTGCATTTCCCTGATGATTGTGAAGTTAAACATCTTTTCTTGTGACTGTTTGCCAACTAGATGTCTTCTTTGGAAAAATGACCCTTCAGGTCCTCTATCCATTTTTTAATTGGATATTTGCTTGTTGATACTGAGTTTTACGAGTTCTGTATATATTTTGAATAATAACTCCTTATAGATATACCATTTGCAAATATCTTCTCTCATTTACTAGGTTGCCTTTTCATTTTGTTGATAGTTTCCTTTGTTGTGCAAAAGCTTTTTATTTTGGTGTCATCCCAATACTTTATTTTTTTTAGTGTTCAGTAATTTAACACTTGTGCATAACACCCAGTTCTCATCATAACATGTGTCCTCCTTAATGCTCATCACCCAATTACCCCATCCCCTCACCACCTCTTCTACAGCAACTGTCAACCTGTTTCCAATAGTTAAGAGTCTTCCGTGGTTTGTCTCCTTCTCTGATGACTTCCCATTCAGTTTTCCCTCCCTTCCCCTATGATTCTCTGTACTATGTCTTACATTCCAAATATTCCAAATATGAGTGAAACGATATCATAATTGTCTTTCTTTTATTGACTTATTTTGCTCAGCATAATACCCTCCGGTTCCATCCATATCAATGTAAATGGTAATGGCTGAGTAATAGTTCATTGTATATATACCACATCTTTTTTTTTCTTTTTTTCTTAAGTTCAATTAGCCAACATTAGTTTTTGGTGTAGTGTTCAATGATTCATTAGTTGTGTTTAATACCCAGTGCTCATCAGATTACATGCCCTCCTTAATGTCCATCACCCAGGTACCACATCTCCCACCCCCTCCCTTCTGCAACTCTCAGTTTGTTTCCCAGAGTCCAGAGTCTCTCATGGTTTATTTCCCTCTCTGATTTCTTCCTATTCAGGTTTCCCTCCTTCCCCTATGGTCTTCTGCCCTATTCCTTATATCCCACATATTAGGGAAACCATATGATAATTTTCTTTTTCTGCTTGACTTATTTCACTTAGCATAATACCCCCAAGTTCCATCCAGGTCGATGCAAATGGTGGGTATTTATCCTTTCTGATGGCTGAGTAATATTCCTTTGTATCTATGAACCACATCTTCTTTATCCATTCCTTTGTTGAAGGGCATCTCAGCTCCTACCACAGTTTAGCTATTGTGGACATTGTTGCTATGAACATTGAGGTGCCTGTGGCCCTTCTTTTTACTACATCTATATCTTTGGAGTAAATACATAGTAGTATAATTGCTGGGTTGTAGGGTAGCTCTATTTTCAACATTTGGGTAACCTCCATACTGTTTTCCAGAGTGGCTATACCAGCTTGCATTCCTACCAACGGTATAAGAGGGTTCCCCTTTCTCCACGTTCTCACCAACATTTGTTGTTTCCTGTCTTGTTAATTTTAGGCATTCTGATTGGTATGAGGTTGTATTTTATTGTGGTTTTGATTTGTATTTCCCTGATGCCAAGTGATTTGGAACATTTTTCAGGTGTCTGTTGGCTATTTGTATATTTTCTTTTGAGAAGTGTCTGTTCATGTCTTCTGCCCATTTTTTGACTGGATTATTTGTTTTTCTTGGGTATTAAGTTTGATAAGTTCTTTATAGACCTTGGATACCAGCCCTTTGTCTGTAGTGTCATTTGCAAATAATCTTCTCCCTTTCCGTGGATTGACTTTTAGTTCTGTTGACTATTTCCTTTGCTGTGCAGAAGCTTTTTATCTTGATGAAGTCCCAGTAGTTTACTTTTGCTTTTGTTTCCCCACTCAGAGAGCAGTCGCCCAGTCCTGCACGTACCCATGATGCCCTTCCTGGGGCAAGGTGAATGGTTGCTGGGTCTCTGCCCCTTTCAGGGCCCCACATGGAAAGTGGTCACCGGATAGTGCTGCACACAGTTCAGGGTTTATGACAAACCGAGCCCATAGCCCCCTCTTGGGCTTGCTGACTGCAACCAGTTTCCCCATTCCAATGCTTAGGAACTCTGCCAACTCAGGGACCCCTCTTTCTGTGACCCCTGGGTTCCTGAGACCACACTCACAGTGTCCCAGCTAGCATTCTGCCCTGCTTCACCACCTGAGCACTTTTTCGGAAGGGACATTTCTCACTGGAGCATACTTCTAAAGGTTTCGATTTGGCACTCTGGGGCTATATCCGTTTCCAGTAGCTGGCTTACAGAGGCTCCCTCCCTGCAACATTTATTTCCCCATATATCCTCTCAGGTTCACTTCTCTGTACCTCTTACACTGGAGAAGTGGTCACTTTTCTGTTTGTAGAATTCTAGCAATTCTTTTTTTACATCTCAGGCTGAATTCATGGGTATTCAGAATGGTTTGATAGTTATCTAGCTAAATTCAGGGGACCAGATGAAAGGAGTTACCCTATTCTTCCACCATCTTGCCTCCCTCCCCTAGTAGTTTAATTTTGGTTTTGTTTTCCTTGCCCAAGTTGATGTATCTAAGAAAATGTTGGCTGATGTCAAAGAGGTTACTGTCTATACTGTTTTCTAGGGGATTTTTGGTTTCAGGTCTCATATTTAAGGTCCAAGTATTTACTTTTGGTAGAAAGCTTCTGCCATTTCATAGGTTCTCTGGATTCAGAATCAACAGGAAGGCAGCATTTGATGAAAATTCATATACGCATAGATATAGAATTGATTAAATTAGCTAACATATAAAATTATTCAAATAACACCTGGCATGTAATACATATTAGTGTTTTCTGTTGTTGTCATCATCATCCTCATCATTATTATTTTTATTGGCTGTAAAACAAAGAAAATAGAATACTCTCCATGAAATTGTCCAATTGGTGATGATCTTACGCTGATTAAAGATTCACAAGAAGAGAAGTTAATGAGTGAGACAGGAAGAGAAAGATAGTGGCAATGAATGTTTCCCACATGACTATTGGTATATGGAGAGGTTTCATGTCACTAGATCTCCAGATTTGTGTCTCTGGCTCTGCAGGATGTAGGAGATGTCTTTTTGTCATAGGAAGTTCAAAAAAAGGGCAGGGACAAAAAACTGAGAGTGTTGGGAACTAAGAGGGGCCATATTTGAAATAAACTCATCTTGTTGTTTAAAGAGGGTTAGCCTTTTCAAATGACACTGATGATAGCACCTTCTGAAATAATAAATGTCTTGGGTGAAATCTGTGGGAAATGTTGGGACATGCATGGTGGTTATTGATGTGTAATATTCAAATGATACTCTTCTCCTCTGGTTCCTATAATAAATTTTGAGCTATTGGTTAGGAATTTTGCTGGGTAATATAAGTTATTCTGTTTGCAGAGTCCATTTGCAGACGAATGAACTCTGTTGTCAGTTCAACTTGGCTGACTGTGTCCCAGTGGACAGGCTCTTTCAATAATCAGAATCTCAAAAGGCCATTTTGTAACTGAGATATTTCACAAAGACAACAGTTTCTCTTTCTGTTTAGCCATTCTGTCATGCCTTGGATACCAGCTTTTGCTATATAATAGCTACTAAATGCCTCAGATGATAGGCTTCCCAAGCATAGAATCATGGGCCAGATGATGTCACAGGTATCCTCTCCATCAGAGGACTTTTTTCCCAGGGGCAATTGTGCTGGTAGGGCTCCTAACTCCCTACTTTAGCCAGAGCAGTTTCTCTTGGATCTGTTTTATATAGTGAACTTTTGGGGCAATATTTCTTTTTGAATAGGACTCTATTAGCTAAAAAATTTGCAAACCACCTCTTTATGCTAAAACTTGATTCGTATCCCTTTTCCAATTAAATAGGGTATGTCTTCTAATCTCTGTATGGTAGTTAGGATACTTGGCAATTAAGTGGATGTTAGTGTGTCATCTGCAATGTAATCAGACTAATCCCATTTTACAGTTTAGTTTTGAGAAAAAAGTCTTTATTTTTTCCACTGTAAAAATTGAACTTAAAAACAACACACACTTGCACAAAAATGTAAATTAAAATAATACAATAAGATCTATTAAAAACCTCAACAGTCTTCATTCTTTCCCCACTCCTCAAAGTCATACATTTTTAACCATTTGTATTCTTTTGGTGGTTACTTTCAGATAAAAAAATGCTTTTATTGCTGTTTGCATTATCTACTTGAGAAATTATTTTGTCTTGCTAGGAATAGAGGAGATCACTGCTTACATCTCTCTCTCCCTCCCCTTCTGTTGCTGGGTGGACAGGGGAGATCCCCCAGACCCTGACACCTCCTTCCAGCCTATCTCTGGGTTATTGCCAGATGCTCTTTGTTTCATTACAAGAAAGAATTCAAGGATTGATCAGACATAGTGGGTGAGAAGTACAAGTAGAAGAGTTTATTAAAGTGATAGTACACTTGAGATCTGAGAGCTGGTGAGCTCAAGGGAGAGCTGTGCTAACTTTGGGGTCTCTATCTTTTATTAACAGTTATTAACTAAGGGGTAAAATATTTGTTATTTGTGGAGGGGATTTCTTTGGGAGCAGGGTTTCATGCTTTTTCTCCCTTCCTTGGTCAGGCTCTCTGGCCTTCTTTGTCTAGGGCCCATCTGATGTGATCTGACTTCCTTTGGCTTTGTTTTTGGAGTACTGCCAATACAGATTTCTAACTTTCTTGATAATGGGCCATGACTACCATTTTACTGGCCGCCAGACATCCTGTTAAAGCCTAACTGGCAATTCTAACACTTTAAATTTTTGTTAACTATAACATCCTTTTACTTCTTCTGTTGCTTATCTCTATTACTTTAAATAATATAGTTAACCCCTATTTCTTACTTCATCAACTTTTGACTGTGGCTTTGTAAGATGGAGATATTAACACTTCTGTCTCCATTTACTACCTTTAAACCCTCAAATCTTGTCAGCCACACCTTCACTATTCACTGGTAGGGTTGATCACATTACTATTCTACTCTGGAGCCTTAATTAAATCCTGTCGGTGGTTATTATTAAACTCATTTTATAGTGGGAAATGCAAGTGACAAATCCAGGATTTGAACTCAAGTTTCTCAGATGCAAGTTCATGAATTTTCACATTTCTTATATTGGATTAATATGAATGTTAATTTCTGGTGGCTAGGATATATCAAGGATGATCCCCTTCTTTACCCTTTCTCCTAATTTCTTGTCTACTAGGCTTAGAGGTTTTTTTGTCTACCTACTCTAGATTCCTATTTGGTTAACTCCTTCTATTCCTCTCATCTCTCAAAAGTCCTGGCACATGAAAATCTTGTGAGTAGTTTCCCATGTGTACATTTTAGCTATCACTTGATTAGCAGAACCCTTCCCACCACTGTTCCCCTTCTCACTACCATTCAACTTCCCCCAACCTCCTGCACCAAGGTCAAAGAAGGACAAATCAAACTCAGTCCAGTTCTGTTCATAATGGGTCTTTCATCCTGCAGTATAGAACGCTGGGCTGCCCATTGGAGATGGCAGAAGAAAGACTTAGTCATCCACCATAGACACATGACAGAGAAAGTATTTGTACCCTTTGATTCATATTTTTGGGGGCTTGTCAGAATTGCTCACAGTATTATGTTTTCAGTTCTTTTTCAAGGATGCTCTTGCCAAAGAACAGTCACTGAATCAAGCCTTTGTGTATTCTCTGTTAAGAATAAGGGCCAAATGGCCTAAGACATCTGAATCTGCATTTAACCCACTTTCTGGAGAGTTGGAGCTTGTGTGGAAGTTATGATATAGTATGTTCTCACCCAACAGTTGTCAGGCAAGTATTGACAATAATGTATGAGGTTGCCAGCCTTACTGTTATTTTTTCTCTGTGAACAGAGATCATAGAAAGAACTTTAGGAAAAGGGCTTGTTCTGGAGATAGATAATGTTGAAGAAATAAAGAAGATGGAAAAGAATGCACCCTGATAGTTAGGGTAGGTGAAGCCAAGGGTATTAGTCTGCCTTGGATTCCAAATGTGTGAGACAGAGAGAAAGGAAGCATGAGAAAATAACCTTGAAAAGCTACAAACAGTTTGAATTTCAGATCCCCTCATCCCTTGTTTGAGTTTCAATGGCCCCATAATGTATTAGCAGGGAGAGTCGAGTACTTAATGTGCTCAAGAGCTAAGCTGTTTGACAGTAGTCCATAAGAGATTTTCAAGCCAACATCAAATACTTTATATGCTGTATAATAATAATTATCACATACTAGGTACTTGTTCTATGTTATCTCAATTAAGCATCATTATCCACTTCCTACAGATGAGGAAGTTAAGACCCATAATGGCCAAATAACTTGCCCAAGGACAGAAAGTTATTAACAAACAAGTTTAGCTAGATATTTGTAACTCCATAAATTCTACTCTTTCTATTTTATGTACTCTGAACCCAGCTTTGTGGGGTTGCTATGAAAAAATTTATAAAGATAGATTAATAATGCCTACTGACAATTTAATGGATAAATACATTTTGATAAAATCACAATATTTTACAGTAATAAGAATGAATGAACTAGGCCTGTTGTATAAAACAACATGGTTGAATTTGACAGATATAAGGTCAAGGGGAAAAAAGCTAGTCACAAAAGATTGCCTACTTTATGTACATATTTGTATAAAGTTCAGAAACAGGCAAAAATGCGTGATGGTGTTAGAAGCCAGGATACTGGTTACCTAAGAGTGAGGGTATAAGTGAGAAAGTTAGGCCTAAGGATAACTTTAAAGGCAGTGGTGATATTTTGGCTTTTTATATGAGTGCTGTTTACATAGGTATATTTACTTTGTGAATATTTATTGAGAATAGTGTATTTTTCAGATTGTATGTCACAATTTTTTTACTAAATTTTTCATTTTAATTCCAGTATAGTTAAAATACAGTGTTGTATTAGTTTCAGGTGTACAATATAGTGACTCAACAATTCTATTACAAGTGCATTCCTTACTTCCCATCACCTATTTAAAACATCACTCCCTCCCCTCTGATAACCATCAGATTGTTCTTTATAATTGAGAGTCTGTTTCTTGCTTTCTCATGCTGTCCTTTTCCATTTGCTTGTTTCTTTTGTTTCCTAAATTCCACATATGAGTGAGTGAAATCATATGGTATTTGTCTTTCTCTGACTAATTTCACTTAACATTATATTCTCTAGCTCCATCGTTGTTTTTGCAAATGGCAAGATTTCATTCCTCTTTATGGCTAATATTCCTGTGTGTGTGTATGTGTGTGTGTGTGTGTGTGTACATACATACCACACCTTCTTTATCCATTCATCAGTTGATGGACACTTGGGTTCTTTCTATAATTTGGCTATTGTAGATCATGCTGCTATCAACATCAGGGTGCATATATTCCTTTGAATTTGTATTTTTGTATTCTTTGGGTAAATACCTAGTAGTACAATTGCTAGATCATAGAGTAGTTCTATTTTTAACTTTTTGAGGAACCTCCATTCTGTTTTCTAGAGTGGCTTTACCACTTTGGATTTCTACTAACAGTGCAAGAGTGTTGTTCCCCTTTCTTTCTCTGCATCCATGCCAACACCTGTTGTTTCTTGTGTTGTTGATTTTAGCCATTCTGGAAGATGTGAGGTGATACCTCATTGTGGTTTTTATTTGCATTTCCCTGATGATGAAAGATATTGAAAATTTTTTCATGTATCTGTTAGACATTATGAAGTCTTCTCTGGAGAAATGTTTATTCATTTTTTCTGCCTAATTTTTAAATTGAATTATTTGTTCCTTGGGTGTTCAGTTGTCTAAGTTCTTTATATATTTTGGATACTAACCCTTTATTGGATGTATCATTTGGAAATATCATCTCCCATTCAGTAGGTTGCCTTTTAGTTTTGTTGACTGTTTCTTTCACTGTGCAGAACCTTTTTATTTTGATGTAGTCTCAATCATTTATTCTTGCTTTTATTTCCCTTGCCTCAGGAAATATAACTAGAAAAATATTGATATGGCTGATATAAGAGAAATTACAGCCTGTGCTCTCTTCTAGGACTTTTATGGTTTTAGG
This sequence comes from Mellivora capensis, assembly GCA_004024625.1. Taxonomy (NCBI): domain Eukaryota; kingdom Metazoa; phylum Chordata; class Mammalia; order Carnivora; family Mustelidae; genus Mellivora; species Mellivora capensis. Next base: position 9,228 of record PISX010029058.1, on the reverse strand, counting down.
TCTCAAATTTAGGTCTTTCATCCATTTTGGGTTTATTTTTGTATACGGTGAGAGAAAGTCATCCAGTTTCAGTCTTTTGCATGTTGCTGTTCAGATTTCCCAGCCACAACTGTTGAAGAGACTTCATTTTTCCCATTACATATCCATACCTCTTTATCAAAGATTAATTGACCATATGATTGTGAGTGTATTTCTGGGGTTTCTTTTCTTTTCCATTGATCGATGAGTCTGCTTTTATGCCAGTACCATACTGTTTTGATTGCTACCGCTCTGTAACACAACTTGCAGTCTGGAAATGTAACAATTCCATTTTTTTGGTTCTTTTTCAAGGTTGCTTTTGCTGTTTGGGGTCCTTTGTGGTTCCATACAGATTTTAGGATTGTTTTCTCTGCTTCTGTGAAAAATGCTGCTGACATTTTTTATAAGATTTACTTATTTATTTTAGAGAGAAAGAGAGGGGGTGGAGAGAGAGCACACAGAGTGGGTAGGGGCAGAGAGAGAGGGAAAGTAGACTCCTAACTGAGCATTCAGACCCAACACAGGCCTCCATATCATGACCCTGAGTATCATGATCTGAGCCGAAACTGAGAGTCAGATGCTTACCCTGCTGAGCCACCCAGGCACCCTATGTTGGTATTTTGATAGGGGTTATATTCAATCTGTAGATTGTTTTGGCTAGAATAGACATTTTAACAATATTTATTCTTTTAATCCATGAACACAGAATGTCTTTCCATTTCTTTGTGTTGTCCTCAATTTCATTCATCAATGTTTTAGAGGTTTCAAAGTATAGTTTTTTTTTTAATTTTTATTTTTTTATCAGAGAGAGACAGCGAGAGAGCGAGCACAGGCAGACAGAGTGGCAGGCAGAGGCAGAGGGAGAAGCAGGCTCCCTGCTGAGCAAGGAGCCTGATGTGGGACTCGATCCCAGGACGCTGGGGTCATGACCTGAGCCGAAGGCAGCCGCTTAAGCAACTGAGCCACCCAGGCGTCCCGTAGGTTTTTTCAACCTCTTTTTTTACGTTTATTTCTATATATCTTATTGTTTTTGGTGCAGTTGTAAATGGGATAGTTTTCTTAATTTTTCTTTTCTGCTGCTTTATTATTAGTGTCTAGGAATGCAACAGATTTTTCCACATTGATTTTGTATCCTTGAACATTACTGAATTCATTTATTTTAGTATTTTTAGTGGGATTTTCAGGGTTTTCTATATATAATATATCATCAGCAAATAGTGACGTTTTTATTTCTTCCTTATCAATTTGAATACCTCTTACTACTTTTTACTGTCTAATTGCTGTGGCTAGGACTTCCAGTACTATATTGAATGTCTTGTCCTTGATCTTAGGGGAAAAGTGCTCAGGTTTTCCCAATTGAGTATGTTTGCTGTAGGGTTTTCATATAAGGCATTCATTATTTTGAGGTTTCTTTTCTATAGAACCACTTTGTTGAAGGTTTTTTTTTTTATTTTTTATTTTTATTTTTATTTTTTTTTTTAAGATTTTATTTATTTATTTGACAGACAGAGACCACAAGCAGACAGAGAGGCAGGCAGAGAGAGAGGAGGAAGCAGGCTCCTCACTGAGCAGAGAGCCCGATGTGGGGCTCGATCCCAGGACGCCGGGATCATGACCCGAGCTGAAGGCAGAGGCTTTAACCCACTAAGCCACTCAGGCGCCCCTGAAGTTTTTTTTTTTAAAGTCAAGAATGGATACTGTATTTTGGTCAAATGCGTTTTTTAATTTATTTTTATTTTTTAATTTTTTATAAATATATAATGTATTTTTATCCCCAGGGGAACATGTCTGTGAATCACCAGGTTTACACACTTCACAGCACTAACCATAGCACATACCCTCCCCAATGTCCATTACCCCACCCTGCACTCCCGACTCCCCAACCCCCAGCACCCCTCAGTGTGTTTTGTGAGATTAAGAGTCACTTATGGTTTGTCTCCCTCCCGATCCCATCTTGTTTCTTTTCTTCTTTTCCTACCCCTGCCATCCCCCATGTTACATCTCCACTTCCACATATCAGGGAGATCATATGATAGTTGTCTTTCTCTGATTGACTTATTTCACTAAGCATGTTACCCTCTAGTTCCATCCACATTGTTGCAAATGGCAAGATTTCATTTCTTTTGATGGCTGCATAGTATTCCATTGTGTATATATACCACATCTTCTTTATCCATTCATCTGTTGATGGACATCTAGGTTCTTTCCATAGTTTGGCTATTGTAGACATTGCTGCTATAAACATTCGGGTGCACGTGCCCCCTCGGATCACTATGTTTGTATCTTTAGGGTAAATACCCAGTAGTGCAATTGCTGGGTCATAGGGTAGTTCTATTTTCAACATTTTGAGGAACCTCCACGCTGTTTTCCAGAGCGGTTGCACCAGCTTGCATTCCCACCAACAGTGTAGGAGGGTTCCCCTTTGTCTGCGTCCTCGCCAGCATCTGTCATTTCCTGACTTGTTAATTTTAGCCATTCTGACTGGTGTGAGGTGATATCTCATTGTGGTTTTGATTTGTATTTCCCTGATGCCGAGTGATGTGGAGCACTTTTTCATGTGTCTGTTGGCCATCTGGATGTCTTCTTTGCAGAAATGTCTGTTCATGTCCTCTGCTCATTTCTTGATTGGGTTATTTCTTCTTTGGGTGTTGAGTTTGATAAGTTCTTTATAGATTTTTGGGCACTAGCCCTTTATCTGATATGTCATTTGCATATATCTTCTCCCATTCTGTCAGTTGTCTTTTGATTTTGTTAACTGTTTCCTTTGCTGTGCAGAAGCTTTTGATCTTGATGCAATCCCAATAGTTCATTTTTGCCCTTGCTTCCCTTGCCTTTGGCGACGTTCCTAGGAAGACGTTGCTGCGGCTGAGGTCGAAGAGGTTGCTGCCTGTGTTCTCCTCAAGGATTTTAATGGATTCCTTTCTCACATTGAGGTCCTTCATTCATTTTGAATCTGTTTTCGTGTGTGTGGTAAGGAAATGGTCCAATTTCATTTTTCTGCAAGTGGCTGTCCAATTTTCCCAACACCATTTATTGAAGAGGCTGTCTTTTTTCCATTGGACATTCTTCTTTCCTGCTTTATCGAAGATTAGTTGACCATAGAGTTGAGGGTATATTTCTAGGCTCTCTATTTTGTTCCATTGATCTATGTGTCTGTTTTTGTGCCAGTACCATACTGTCTTGATGATGACAGCTTTGTAATAGAGCTTGAAGTCCGGAATCATGATGCCACCAACTTTGACTTTCTTTTTCAATATTCCTTTGGCTATTCGAAGTCTTTTCTGGTTCCATATAAATTTTAGGATTATTTGGTCCATTTCTTTGAAAAATATGGGTGGGATATTGATAGGGATTGCATTAAATGTGTAGTTGCTTTAGGTAGCATAGACATTTTCACAATATTTGTTCTTCCAATCCATGAGCATGGAACATTGATCCATTTCTTTGTGTCTTCCTCAATTTCTTTCATGAGTACTTTATAGTTTCCTAAGTATAGATTTTTAGCCTCTTTGGTTAGGTTTATTCCTAGGTATCTTATAGTTTTGGGTGCAATTGTAAATGGGATTGACTCCTAATTTCTCCTTCTTCTGTCTTGTTGTTGGTGTAGAGAAATGCAACTGATTTCTGTGCATTGATTTATATCCTGACACATTACTAAATTCCTGTACAAGTTCTAGCAGTTTTGGCGTGGAGTCTTTTGGGTTTTCCACATAGAGTATCATATCATCTGCAAAGAGTGATAGTTTGACTTCTTCCTTGCCGATTTGGATGCCTTTAATTTCTTTTTGTTGTCTGATTGCTGAGGCTAGGACTTCTAGTACTATGTTGAATAGCAGTGGTGATCATGGACATCCCTGCCGTATTCCTGACCATAGCAGAAAAGCTTTCAGTTTTTCTCCATTGAGAATGATATTTATGGTGGCTTTTTCATAGATGGCTTTGATAATATTGAGGTATGTGCCCTCTATCCCTACACTTGGAAGAGTTTTGATGAGGAAGGGATGCTGTACTTTGTCAAATGCTTTTTCAGCATCTATTGAGAGTATCATGTGGTTCTTGTTCTTTCTTTTATTAATGTGTTGTATCACATTGATTGATTTGCGGATGTTGAACCAACCTTGCAGCCCTGGAATCAATCCCACTTGGTCGTGGTGAATAATCCTTTTAATGTTGTTGGGTTCTATTGGCTAGTATTTTGGTGAGAATTTTCGCATCTGTGTTCATCAAGGATATTGGTCTGTAATTCTCTTTTTTGATGGGATCCTTGTCTGGTTTTGGGATCAAGGTGAAGCTGGCCTCATAAAATGAGATTGGAAGTTTTCCTTCCATTTCTATTTTTTGGAACAGTTTCAGGAGAATAGGAATCAATTCTTCTTTAAATGTTTGGTAGAATTCCCCTGGGAAGCCGTCTGGCCCTGGGCTTTTGTTTGGAGATTTTTGATGACTGTTTCAATCTCCTTACTGGTTATGGGTCTGTTCAGGTTTTCTATTTCTTCCTGGTTCAGTTGTGGTAGTTTATATGTCTCTAGGAATGCATCCATTTCTTCCAGATTGCCAAATTTGTTGGCGTAGAGTTGCTCATAGTATGTTCTTATAATTGTTTGTATTTCTTTGGTGTAGGTTGTGATTTCTTCTCTTTCATTCATGATTTTATTTATTTGGGTCCTTTCTCTTCTTTTTGATAAGTCTGGCCAGGGGTTTATCAATCTTTTTAATTCTTTCAAAGAACCAGCTCCTAGTTTTGTTGAATTGTTCTATTGTTTTTTTGGTTTCTATTTCATTGATTTCTGCTCTGATCCTTATGATTTCTCTTCTCCTGCTGGGTTTAGGCTTTCTTTCTTGTTCTTTCTCCAGCTCCTTTAGGTGAAGGGTTAGGTTGTGTATTTGAGACCTTTCTTGTTTCTTGAGAAAGGCTTGTACTGCTATATATTTTCCTCTCAGGACTGTCTTTGGTGTGTCCCACAGATTTTGAACCATTGTGTTTTCATTATCATTTTTCCCATAAATTTTTTCAATTCTTCTTTAATTTCCTGGTTGACCCATTCATTCTTTGGAAGGATGCTGTTTAGTTTCCATGTATTTGGGTTCTTTCCAAATTTCCTCTTGTGATTGAGTTCTAGCTTCAGAGCATTGTAGTCTGAAAATATGCAGGGAATGATCCCAATCTTTTGATACTGGTTGAGACCTGATTTATGACCCAGGATGTGATCTATTCTGGAGAATGTTCCATGTGCACTAGGAGAAGAATGTGTATTCTGTTGCTTTGGGATGAAATGTTCTGAATATATCTGTGATGTCCATCTGGTCCAGTGTGTCATTTAAGGCCTTTATTTCCTTATTGATCTTTTGCTTGGATGATCTGTCCATTTCAGTGAGGGGAGTGTTAAAGTCCCCTACTATTATTATATTACTGTTGATGTGTTTCTTTGATTTTGTTATTAATTGGTTTATATAGTTGGCTGCTCCCATGTTAGGGGCATAGATATTTAAAAGTTTATATCTTCTTGTTGGTCAGACCCTTTGAGTATGATATAGTGTCCTTCCTCATCTCTTATTATAGTCTTTGGAATAAAATCTAATTGATCTGATATAAGGATTGCCACCCCAGCTTTCTTCTGATGTCCATTAGCATGGTAAATTTTTTTCAACCCCCTCACTTTAAATCTGGAGGTGTCTTTAGGTCTAAAATGAGTTTCTTGGAGGCAACATATTGATGGGTTTTGTTTTTTTTTATCCATTCTGATACCCTGTGTCTTTTGATTGGGGCATTTAGCCCATTAACATTCAGGGTAACTACTGAGAGATATGAATTTAGTGCCATTACACTGCCTGTAAGGCGAATGTTATTGCATATTGTCTCTGTTCCTTTCTGATCTACCATTTTTAGGCTCTCTCTTTGCTTAGAGGACCCCTTTCAATATTTCATGTCGAGCTGGTTTGGTGTTCGTAAATTCTTTCAGTTTTTGTTTGTCCTGGAAGCTTTTTATCTCTCCTTCTATTTTCAGTGATAGCCTAGCTGGATATAGTATTCTTGGCCGCTTGTTTTTCTCGTTCAGTGCTCTGCATATATCATGCCAGTTCTTTCTGGCCCTCCAGGTCTCTGTGGATAAGTCTGCTGCCAATCTGATATTTTTACCATTGTATGTTACAGACTTCTTTTCCTGGGCTGCTTTCAGGATTTTCTCTTTGTCGCTAAGACTTGTAAACTTTACAATTAGGTGACGGGGTGTGGACCTATTCTTGTTGATTTTGAGGGGGGTTCTCTGCACCTCCTGGATTTTGATGCTTGATTAGGGAAATTCTCTACAATTATTCTCTCCAATATACCTTCTGCTCCCCTCTCTCTTTCTTCTTCTTCTGGAATCCCAATTATTCTAATGTTGTTTCATTTTTATGGTGTCACTTATCTCTCGAATTCTCCCCTCTTGATCCAGTAGGTGTTTGTCCCTCTTTTGCTCAGCTTCTTTATTCTCTGTCATTTGGTCTTCTATATCACTAATTCTTTCTTCTGCCTCATTTATCCTAGCAGTAAGACCCTCCATTTTTTATTGCATCTCATTAATAGCTTTTTTCATTTCAATTTGGTTAGATTTTAGTTCTTTTATTTCTCCAGAAAGGGCTTTTATATCTCCAGAGAGGGTTTCTCTAATATCTTCCATGCCTTTTTCGAGCACGGCTAGAACCTTGAGAATCGTCATTCTGAACTCTAGATCTGACATATTACCAATGTCTGTATTGATTATGTACCTAGCCTTCGGTACTGCCTCTTGTTCTTTTTTTTTGTGGTGGTTTTTCCACCTTGTCATTTTTTCCAGATAAGAGTATATGAAGGAGCAAATAAAATACTAAAAGGGTGGCAAAGACCCCAGGAAAATGCGCTTTAACCAAATCAGAAGAGACCCCAAATTGTGGGTGGGGGGAGAAAGGGGATAAAAAGTTCAGAAAAAAAAATTAAAAAAGAAAACAAATAAAGAAAAAATATAAAAAAGCAATATATATATATTATATATATGCATATATATAATATATATATGTATATATTAGACTGGTGACTAGAACAGAGTCACCCACTTAATTGTGGGGTATTTTGGTCTCTTAGAAGAACGTATCTCCCAACATTTTAAAGAATGAAAAACGTATATAAGGGTAAACACAATGAAGGGATGGAATATGCCTATGAAGATGAAAAACAAAATTTTTTTTTAAATTTCTAAAAAAAGGAGTTGATAAGTAAGTTGGTTGGGAGAATAAAGAAAAAGAAAGTGGAGAGAATTTGCTCAGGCTGGAGACTAGAACAAGCCCGGAGATAGATTTAGGGTATATTTTGATCCACTAGAGGAAGTTGTACCCCAGATTTTTTAGAAGAAGAATCCCTTATGTGAATACAAAAAATAAAGTTAAATACTATGAAGGATAAAATATGACTATAATAATGAAGGTTCAAAACAGATTATCATTTTTTTGGAAAGGTATTTTTAAGATAAACTAGTTAAAAATTTTTAAAAAAGAAAAGGGTAAAAGTTAAAAAAATTTAGCAGAAAAAGAAAAAAAAGAAGAAAAAATAAAATTAGAGAAAAACTTAAATTAACTGCAAGACTAAAGAAGCATGGGGATAAAGCCATGAATTCCACGCTTTGCTTTCTCCTCCTCTGGTATTCCGCTGCTCTCCTTGGTAAGTGAACTTGGTCTTGGCTGGATTTCTTGTTGATCTTCTGGGGGAGGGGCCTGTTGTAGTGATTCTCAAGAGTCTTTGCCCGAGGCAGAGTTGCACCACCCTTACCAGGTACCTGGCTAAGTAATCCGCTCGGTTTCGCTTTCAGGAGCTTTTGTTCCCTGAACGCTTTCCGTAGAGTTCCAGAGGACGGGAATGAAAATGGCGGCCTCCCAATCTCCGGCCCGGAGGAGCCGAGAGTTTGGGTCCCCATTCCTCAGTGCGCCCTCAGAGAAAAGCCCCAATCACTCCTGTCTCCCTGGCCACCAGCCACGCTCTGAGCTCACCTAGCCTGCGACCGGTTCAAGGTAACCCCAAGCTGAGAGCTCACTCCTCGGCTTTGTCTCTGTAGCTGGCTTCCCCACTCCAATACCTGCGAGCTCTGCGACACTAAGACACCCCCTATCCTTCTGTGACCCTGCGGGATCTGGGGGCCACGCTGACTCCGTGTGGGCTTCACCCCGGCTTAGCCTCTGGAGCGATGTCCCTCAGTTGAGCAGACTTTTAAAAGTCCCAATTTAGTGCTCCGTTACTCCACCACTTGCCGGGAGCCGGACCCTCCCACGCGGTCTATCTTCTCGTCGCTTTGGATTCACTTCGCCGCCGGTGTTATCTTTCAGAAAGTGGTCGATTTTCTGTTTCCAGAATTGCTGTTCTTCCTCTCTTCGATCTCCCTTTGGATTTGTAGGTGCTCGCAATGGTTTGATAAGCTATCTATCTGAACTCTTGCTACCTGATGTAGTTGCACCCTGCTACTTCTCCGCCATCTTGACTCCTCCCCCGCTGCATTTTTATATCTATTGAAATAATCATATTTTTTATCCGTTCTCTTATTGATGTGATATCACATTGATCGATTTGCCAATATTGAAACGCCCTTGCATCCCAGGATTAAATCACATTGATTATGGTGTATATTTTAAAATGTATTGTTGGACTCTGTTTACTAGTGTCTTGTTGAGGATTTTTGCGTATATGTTCAACAGAGATACTGGTTTGTAGTTCTCTTTTCTGTGGGCATTTCATCTGGTTTTGGTGTTAAAGTATTGCTGGTCTCATAAATTAATGTGGACATTTTCTTTCCTCTTCTATTTTTTTAGAAGTACCTGAGAAGAATAGGTATTAATTTTTCTTTAAGTGTTTGCTAGAATTCACCTGTGAACCTGTTTGGTCTTTGCCTTTTTTTTTTGTGATTACTTTTCTTTTTCTTGTATTTTTTTTTTATTTCATTTCTTTTCAGCGTAACAGAATCCATAGTTTTACAACACACCCAGTGCTCCATGCAATGTGTGCCCTCCCTAATACCCACCACCTGGCTCCCCCAACCTCCTACCCCCCGCCCCTTCAAAACCCTCAGGTTGTTTTTCAGAGTCCATAGTCTCTCATGGTTCATCTCCCCCCCAATTTCCCTCAACTCCCTTCTCCTCTCCATCTCCCCATGTCCTCCGTGTTATTTGTTATGCTCCACAAATAAGTGAAACCATATGATAATTGACTCT
>PISX010029057.1:0-20614 GCA_004024625.1 Mellivora capensis | reverse complement strand
TTTTTTTTTTTTAATTTTTATTTTTTATAAACAAATTTTTATCCCCAGGGGTACATGTCTGTGAATCGCCAGGTTTACACACTTCACAGCACTAACCATAGCACATACCCTCCCCAATGTCCATTACCCCACCCACCTTTCCCGACCCCCTCCCCCCAGCAACCCTCAGTTTGTTTTGTGAGATTAAGAGTCACTTAAGTGACTCTTCCTTACTTTTGAAACATCACTGGGAGTTTTACGGCTGATTTATTTCTGATATGGTTAGGCTGCTTCCTCGCCTGGTAGGGACAGTTAGTTTCTGCATTCCCTTTGTTCCCTTAAAATTCTTAAAGGCTGAGGTTTTTGTGTTGTTTTCTTGCTTACTTGCGTGCATGCGTGTGTGTTGTGACTCTGATATCTCCCAGGAAGTTCTGCAAGAAGTGGGCTTGGGCCTGTAGAGTGGTAAGGCACAGACGATGGAAAATAGCTGGGGCCAAAAATGACTTCTCTTGTGTCACAAAAGCTGTATCTCCTCTTTCTTTTTCTGAGTACCCTTCACTCTTTCTGCTTACAACTAGAAAACATTGCCCAGTAAAACTGATTGAAATAGTATACTGATAGTGGTCCCCGGACCAGTAGAGTCAGCATCACTGCAAACTTACAAATCCCCTCAGGCTCTACTCTACTCCTAGGAATCAGAAACCCTGGGGGTGGGGCAGAGAAATCTGTACTTTAAACAGCCCTCTAGTTGACTCTTTCATTTCCTAGCTAATTTGTACCTATAAATACATAAAAACATTGAATAAGCCAAGTAGGATATTTGCCAAGGTAAACTAAAAATAACCAGTTTATATCCATTCTGTGAAAGGATATAAATATCAAAATAATTTAAAATGCAAAATGCTGTTCTACCAATAAACATCAGCATTTTCTGCTAGGTGCTTCTCACCAGGACCGTTTGGGGATCCGACCCAGAAACTGATCAAGCTTAAAAGTTAGAGTAAGTATAAGTGGGATGTTCTTGGCTTTTAGTCATTCTATACTTCAGAGTATTTTGTCCAGGAATTGGGATGTTTTGAAATATTTACAATAATAGAATAGTAGAAATAGAAAAGGCTTACATTTATCTGTCAATTAACTAATCCTATAATAAGCATTCATTTAAAGCCTACCACATGCCAAGCATGGGATACAGGGAAAACAAGACAAACAAAACCCTGTATTCAGAGAGCTCACAGTCCAGAAACACAGAAAGTCTCAGGGTGAAGGTAAGCTTCCCCAAAGGAGTAATTCCAACTGGAGCCTTTAAAAATGTGATGGCTTGGGGCGCCTGGGTGGTTCTGTGGGTTGAAGCCTCTGCCTTCAGCTCAGGTCATGATCCTGGGGTCCTGGGATCGAGCCCCACATCAGGCTCTCTGCTCAGCAGGGAGTCTGCTTCCCCTTCTCTCTCTGCCTGCCTCTCTGCCTACTTGTGATCTCTGTCTGTCAAATAAATAAATAAAATCTTTTAAAAATGTAATGGCTAATGTTCTGTCATCTTGATTAGGGCACAGGGTGCCCAATCAAATATTATTCTATGTGTGTCTGTGAGGACGTTTTTAGGAGAGATTAACTCAGCAGACTGAGTAAAGCAGATTGGTTTCTTTACTGTGGATGGACCTCATCCTATTAATCAAAGGTCTGAATAGAACAAAAAGGCTAATCTACCTGAAGAAGGAAAATTCCTGCGGCCTGTCTTTGAAGTGGAAATCAGCTTTTTATCCTGCCTTCAGTCTCAAAATCAGTCATCAGCCCTTCCTGGGTCTTCAGATGGCAACTATACCAGCTCTCCTTGTTCTCAAGGCCTTTGGACTCAGACTGGAACTCAACGTCAGCTCTCTGGGTCTCCAACTTGCCTCCATGATCATATAAGCTAATTCCCACATACATACACATATATATACACATACATATATACATATATATATGTTTCTCTTATGAACTCAGACTAATAAAAAGGGAGTAAAAATTATACAGATAATGGTGAAAATTTAAAAAAGAAAGCTCTGGGGTGCCTAGATGGCAACTCTTGATTTCGACTCAGGTCATGATCTCAGGGTCCTGGGATTGAGTCCTGCATCAGGCTCTGGGGTGCCTGGATGGCAGCTCTTGATTTTGACTCAGGTCATGATCTCAGAGTCCTGGGATTGAGTCCTGCATCAGGTTCCTTGCTCAGTGGGGAGCCTGCTTCTCACTCTGCTGCTCCCCTTGCTTGTACTCTCTCTCTCCCTCCAACAAATAAATTCCACACAATATAAACAGCTTTAAAATAATCTCTTCTTAACAGCATAATCATGATTCTGCTCCCTTCAGTTATCTCAGGATGCTGTCCCAAGAATATTCAAAAAGGATTCTGGTCACTTAAAAGAGCAAAGATAGGGGAAAATGGAATGTGACAATACGTGGGGAATACAAGAGATATACAGGAGGGTGGCAAGAAACTACCTTGGCTCGGGATGCCTGGGTGGCTCAGTTGGTTGGATGACTGCCTTCTGCTCAGGTCATGATCCCGGAGTCCCGGGATCAAGTCCCGCATCGGGATCCCAGCTCCACGGGGAGTCTGCTTCTCCCTCTGACCTTCTCCTTGCTCGTGCTCTCTCACTGCCTCTCTCTCAAATAAATAAAATCTTTAAAAAAAAAAAAAAGAAAGAAACTACCTTGGCTCAGGAAGTCAGGCAGCACATCAGAAGATGATAAAGGATGAAACAGGGGTAGGAAATAGAGGAGAAAGGAGATCGTAAAATGAAACTATTGTAGAAATATAAGCCAACGGTATGAATATGGTAAGCCAACTAAAATCAATCTCTTATTTGAAAATCTAAATGCTAGAATATTTCACTGTTGTCTATAGCTGATGGAGAAATTGTTCCAAAGGCCACACACATAGCATTGGGCCATTTAGAATAGCAATTTTCCAAGGGAAAGTTTAGCTTCTTAGACTCTGCACACAGTGATTAAGCACAGGAAATCAAATTGTGGATTGAAGTCAAAATTTACAGGACCAAGTACTGTATAAACTATTAAAGGGCCTTAAAAAGATATATTTTTTTTAGATTTTAACATCATGAAGGGATTTTCCAATTCAATAAATTCTCCATATATAGTTAATGGTATCAAATACTCTACTATATAAAAAAAAATTCAGAATAACCAGTTTTATTCCTAATGAAAAACATTGAAAAGTATCCACAAACTCAGCCTTGTCTTAGCAAGAAAAGTCACAATAAATGTGCCTCTAAGCTGCTGCCAGTTTTAATTCTTAAGGGATACTCATAAAATGTCACTAATAAAAGTAGGAAATTCTTGTTAAGGCGTTCACTTGATTTATAGCAATGTACCTTGAGCTATGACGTGTTTGACATCCTGGATCCCTCAAGAAAGATACTTGAGAGGGCATTTGGGTACCTTTTTCTATAGGAAGACAGTTTCTTAAGACAGTGGCTAATTGCCTAAAAGGGACATATGTCAGAATTTGGACTGAGCTCCCTTAAGGGTTCTCCTAATATAAGCACAGAATCTGAATTTCGTTTGGTTCAATGCCCTCATTTTCCTGGGTGTTCACCCACACACATGTAAAAATCTCTATAATTTTTCCACAACCTATGACAGAAAGAAGCACAAAAGTGCTGAGCTGAGACTCACACCTCTGAGGAGCTTTACTTTGGATTTTAGCCTGTGTTAAACCTCATGAAATTTTATACATAGGCAAAGGACACAGGTCCCAAGAAAAGCAATCTGGTCATTAACTTCTGTCTCCTATAAAACGTGTTCTTGGTCAGCATGTTTCCTCAAGACAGTATGAAACTGGCTGGGGTGGCTGGGTGGCTCAGTCAGTTAAGTGTCTGTCTTTGGCTCGGGTCATGATCCCAGCATCCTAGGATGAAGCCCTGCATCCCATGCCCTGCTCAGTGGGGATTCTGCTTTTCCCTCTCCTTTTCCCTCTGTGTGTGGGCTCCCTCTCACTCTCTCCCTCTCTTGCTCTCTGAAATAAGGAAGGAAACAAACAAATATACTTGCCTTAAAAACTTACTCAAATAAAAGTGTGTGTATGTGCATATTAATTCCAAATTCCATTCTTAAGTGTACTTGTTTACACAATTTTCAGCTGCTCTGTGAATTACAATTGGCTAGTTTTTCATCTATTTTGATTCCTACTGCAGCCTTCTTGGGACTAGCTCTGTTACATAAAAAAGGATTTCACTTTACTTTTTCCTCTACCCTGGATCTGTATCTCCGAAGTTGTTCATTTAGACTTTGAGCTAATAACTGATTATTTAATAGGGAGGCTAGCTCACAAAAGAATATTGATTGGATCACATGAATTTGTGTGACTCTCACAGGATGTGGTGTAAAGGGAAGCTAAGTGGGGAAAATTCTCATTTTTCTGGTAAAATCGTTGAAAACTCTGAACATTAAGTTTTTTTTTCCATCTACAAAATTTGGCTTGAATAGGGTTTCTTTCCTTGACACAGTACTTTCAAGAATTGTTTTATTTTTAAAACAGAACATCAGCCCAATAGAAGAATGGGCCAAGAACATGAACAGAGAGTTCAAAGAGAAGGAAATGATCTTTAAACATATGAAAAGATGTTCAAATTCATGATAATATGAAAAACGTATGGTAAAATTACAAGGCAATGCCTTGTAATTAAGCATCTGACTCGATTTTGGCTCAGATCATGATCTTGGGGTTGTGAGACTGAGCCCCACATTGGGCTCTGGTCAGTGGGGAGTCTGAGGTTGTCTGTCTGCCTCTGCCCCTCCCTCTCCCCCCTCTCTCAAATAAATAAATCTTTTTAAAAAGTATATACTCAGTAAATACTTGTCAAATGAATGAATGAAGGTGGAATGAAGTCAATAGTCCATTTTGCTACTGGTTCCTAAGGAAGACCTCTATTCCAGAAATCATTTATACCAGAGACAGTTGTGTCATTAGAGGACAGAATTAGCAATATAAAGGAATGATAGAGATTCCCAGGTTCAGCTCATTTATTTACTGAAAAAGACAGAAACTGGGACAAGTTAAATAACTTACCTGGGGTCCCATAAAAACTACTGACTTAATTTGTAAGTTCTATCTCTACCATGAAATATGTGAGTGCTTATCATATCACTCACCTTTCCACAAGGTTTCAAACCTTACTCATATTTTCAAACTCCCATGTCCACTTTGGTTTGCATATCATTACTTTCACTCACTCTGGTATCTATGTCAGACCTCACTCTAATAGGTCCATTTAATTTATGTAATTTACATAACCTCATTGTCAGCTGCACTGACCCTGTTGAAATTCTTTGGGGAAAAAAAAAGAGGGGCTCCTGGGTGGCTTAGTTAAGCACTGGACTCAGTCTCAGCTCAGGTCATGACCTCAGGCTAGGTTCATGGAGTCAAGCCCCAAGTTGGGGTCTATGCTCAGTACAGAGTCTGCTTGACATTTTTTACCTCTGCCTCCCCCTCTGCTCCTCCCTCCCCTGCTTATGAGCAACATCCTCTCTCTCTCAAATAAATAAAATCTTTTAAAAAATCTGATCAGCATAAATTAGGTCTATTGTCCAATTCTTGTCTAGACATCTGTGGCCTGAGTGAGGACTGCATCTTAAAGTACCCTAGGGATTGTAAACAGAAAGAACATGTCTTTTCTGGACAGCTATGTGCAAAAGAATGAAACTGGGCCACTTTTTTACATCACACATAAAAATAAATTCAAAATAGACTAAAGATCTAAATGTGAGACCTGAAAGCATAAAACTCCTAGACGAAAACAGTAATTTCTTTGGCATAGAAATTTTTTGGCCATAGAAATTTTTTTTAGCTATGTCTCCTCAGACAAGGGAAACAAAAGCAAAAATAAACTGTTAGGACTACACCAAAAAGTGTTTGCACAGTGAAAGAAACCATCAACAAAACACAGAGACAACCTACTGAATAGGAGAAGATATTTGCAAATGACATATCCAATGAAGGGTTAATATCCAAAACATGTTAAGAACCTATACAATTTACCACAAAAAAGAGGATAATCTGATTAAAAATGGACAGAGGATGGAAATAGAAATTTTTTTCAAAGAATACAAACAACCAACAGACACATGAGAAGATGCTCAACATCACTAATCATCAGAGAAATGCAAATCAAAACCTCAGTGAGACATCGCCTCACACCTGTCAGAATGACTAGTATCAAAAAGACAAGAAATAACAAGTGATGACAAGGATGGCAAGAGAAAGGAACTCACATGCACTGTTGGCAGGAATGTAAATTGGTGCAACCACTGTGGAAAACAATGTGAAGCTTCCTCAAAAAATTAAGAACAGAAATACCATATGACCCAGTAATTCCACTATTGGATATTTATACAAATAAAATGAAAACACTAATTTGAAAAGATATGTGTACCCCTGTTTATTACATCATTATTTACAATAGCAAAGATATGGAAGCAGCCCAAATATCCATCAACAGGTGAATGGATAAAGAAGATGTGGCGTATATATACAATAGACTGTTACTCAGCCATACTCTTGCCATTTGGGACAGCATAGATGGACCTAGAGGGTATTATGCTAGGTGAAATGGGTCAGTCAGAGAAAGTAAAATAACATGATTTCACTCACATATATAATCCAAAAAGAAAAACAAGAAACAAATAACCAAATGGACTCATAAATACAGAGAACAAGCTGTTAGTTGCTAGTGGGCAGGGGGTTGGAGAGATGCGAAAAATAGGTAGAGGGGATTAAGAGTCACAAACTTCCAGTTAAAAATAATTTATGAGGATGAAAAGTACAGCATAGGGAAAATAGTCAATAATATTGTAATAACATGCTAGGGTAACAGATGGTAACTACACTTACTACAGTGATCATAGCATAATGTATAATTCTTATCAAAATCATGTTGTACACCTGAAACAAGTATAACATTGTATATCAACTATACTTCAATTTTTTTAAAGAAATAGGGAAAAAAACCATGTCTTTTAAGATGTTTGTGTGGGAAGGGACGCAGATACATGAGAAATGCTTGGGCAACTTTAGTAAGGCCAAAGTGCATAGAAATGTACACACACATATATAGACACTATAATATCTTTTTGTTGAATTCATTTAATATGGGAAACATTTTGTTTCATCATTTGCCTTTTGCATTGTATAGTCTGTAGTCTATCCAGAGTGCAAATACAATTTTAAAAATACTTATCCCCAAAATGTTCAATGTATCCAATAATAAATAAACTTTATAAAATCATCTCTTACAGCGGTGCCTGGGTGGCTCAGTCCATTAAGCATCTGCCTTCGGTTCAGATCATGATCCCAGGGTCCTGGGATTGAGCCCCACATATGGCTCCCTGCTCAGTGAGAAGTCTACTTCTCCCTCTGACTCTCATCCCCATTTGTGCTCTCTCTCAAATAAATAAACAAAATCTTAAAAAAAAAAAAGAAGCATCAGCATCTCTCATGGAGACTACTAGGCACCTGGTAAATGAATATTTGATAACGTGCCTTCTCCCATGAAAACACTGTTTTACCTATTGATTCACAGTGCTGCTTTTATAAATTGATGATAGCAAGCTAATTGTCACTCGTGGCTCAGCTAATTAAAACAGAATGGTATTAACAAAAAAC
This sequence comes from Mellivora capensis, assembly GCA_004024625.1. Taxonomy (NCBI): domain Eukaryota; kingdom Metazoa; phylum Chordata; class Mammalia; order Carnivora; family Mustelidae; genus Mellivora; species Mellivora capensis. Next base: position 12,969 of record PISX010029057.1, on the reverse strand, counting down.
CTGGAGGAGCCTGGGTGGCTCAGTCGGTTAGGTGGCTGCCTTTGGCTGGGGTCATGACCCCAGGGTCCTAGGATGGAGTCCCACATCATGCTCCTGGCTCAATGGGGAGTCTGCTTCTCCTTGTCTCCCTCTGCCTCTCCCCCCTCCTCATGCTCTCTCTCTCTTTCTCATGCTCTCTAAGAGGAAAGAAAGAGAAAGAAAGAAAGAAAGAAAGAAAGAAAGAAAGAAAGAAAGAAAGAAAGAAAGAAAGAAAGAAAGAAAGAAAGAAAGAAAGAAAGGAAAGAAAAGAAAAGAAAGAGAAAGAGAAAGAAAAGAAAGAAAAAACCCTGTAAGAAAGTGTGAGTACTGATTAAAATCCATGGAACCATGGTTTCAACCGCAAGTTCGGTTTTCATAAGTAGTCTCTAGCTTGGTGCTTAGTATACATCACAAGTGTAAATGAAAACAGTAAAGGGAACTTTTTCTCAGTTACATAATGGAAACTTAGAAACTCAATTCACAGTTTCTTAGGAAAAAAAAACAACTCTGTGGTACTACATTCATAGACAATCTCCTTAGTCAGCAAGACAAACCCTAAATCTGGGGTACATTTCTCGAGATTTTGAGTTTTAGTACAAGTTTCCAAAATGATGAATCAGTTCAAAATGTACTGTGGGACAGACCACACAGAAGCCACTTAAATTTAACTGTAGGAAAGAACTGAAACGAGACAGCAGATTGGAGGCAAAGGGTTGTTGATAAGGTTGCAGATAGGCCAACTATAACACAGCTTCCCCTAATCTGCCATATTAATTCCCTGAGCCCATTCCTCAGTTTTGTTTACTGAAAGTAAATTTAACCAGAATTTATATTTGTTGTTAATATTATCATTCTTATCAGTTTGTACAAATACACTTTGTCTTTCCTCTTAAAATCTTTTTTAAAAAAATCAAGTTCTTCCCAAAAAACACTAACAATGTTTTTAGATTGCAGTTCTTAACTCAGTTGACTTTTCTGTCAATAATCTCCCAAACATTATTTCTTTCCAAGATTTAATGGTTGAAACACTCAACATTCCAAAATTATTCCTTTACCAATACATGTGCTATTTTTTTTTCCCTTTGTCTTTCCTTCTTCTTAGAGGTACCTGACTTTTCTTTTCCAAATATTCCTTAGGAATTTGTCCTACTCTAATAAAAAATATTTTTAAGGACTTTTAAATTTCTACATATGTGCAAATGTTTGTGAAATAGTCCAAAAATCTAAAGTCCTAAACAACGTAATAATCAAGAGAAAAAAACCCAGACATAATTTACTGTGCATAAATGATCCTAGCAGCCTCAAAACCCAAAAGGGTGCTTTCTCTTGTTTTTATCTTATTTAATTTACACAGAAGATTAGCACTGTGTTCTTTATTTCACTATTTGGTAAAATACTGTTATTTTCTGGTTTTGCTTACTGGGAAATTGAACTGTACAGGTTTTCTTTTCCTTTAAATTAGGAACATTTGGAAAAATAACAGCCTTACTTTCCTATAAGATATAGAGACTTAAATGAATATCCATAAGGGTTTTCAACTTGTTATAGTTTCTGTTAAAATTGTATCCTTAGAAATATAATTTGAAAAACTTGGTCTTATCCAATTCTGAAGATGGAAAACCATTGTCTTTATAGAAAAAATAACCTACAAAAAAATGTGTGGCTTGATTGTCTTACTTGGTAATTTGTCCTGGAAACAATCTAGTAAGTAATGTGTCTCTTTTCCTAAATAGCATAAATATTTGTGAGATTACTCTGTCAAATTGGAAATATACCATTGACCTAATTGTCTTTCGTTATATACATAATGGTAAAATAAAATGATATTACTCTGGAAAAAAAACCCCATGATAACATTAATTAGGATCATTTTTACATTCTGATTGTCATACTTTGAATTATTTAATAAATGTTGACAGCATGCTTAAATTTCTGTCAAACTGACTAATGGGCCCAAAGCAGTTAAATGCTACCAAGACTAGCCCAAACCATTTCTCAGGGTTGTATTTTGCTGAAAGTAACACTGAAGAATGAAGTAATGTCTCTCATTGAGATCATGAACAGGACCACTCACTACCTACTATAAAAGAAGTGGATTCCCTGAGCCTAGGGTTCCTAGGCTGCAACACAAACCCACTGTGTACATAAAATCTAACTGGATCATCCACTGGGATGGAGACAATAGATCTGATGGAACCCAATGCTTATGTAGCTTGCTGTCCCATCAGTAACAAAGCCTTTTGTCTCTGACCCAGGGGTCTCATGTGTTTTGCCATCATCCATGGAACAATAGTGCATCTTATTAGCTTTTAAGTAGAGTAAAATAAAACCCCAGCCCTTCGTGTGTGTGTGTGTGTGTGTGTGTGTATAATTTAATCTCAAAACAATTCACAATGTAAATGCTACTTTAGCTCCCTGTTACCCCTTTAGGAGATATATTATTTTATTTATCCTCTATACTTTAGAAGACCTTTAATTTCTTCTCTTGACAATACAAACTATATTAAAAATTTACTAAAATTTTTATCTTAAAGAAGTATTTCTAATTTAAGGAAACAGAATGACATATTTGTATGAGCCAAAAAAAATTTTTTTCCTGCCAAAATATTTCCAGGATTTTTACATTTTTCATCAGTTAATAAAAAAGAATGTATAACAAAATTCTTCCTTTCTCCTGATCTTTATGGCTTATCTCACACACATCTTTCCAGGCCAGGCTCAAGTGCCATTTCTCTAAAATACAGTCCCTTAATAGCTAAGTATAATCTCTCCCACCTCTTTAGCATTTTATCTCTAGCTGGAACTTCCTCAGCCCTTGTATTCTCCCTATCCAGGTATAGGACACCTCCCCTTCTAGACAGTCAACTCTCTAAAGGCAATTTATACTTATGATTACCCTTTTCTACTTAGCAACTTTGAATATGGTGCCTTGTAGCTAGTAAGAAGTACTAGTTAAGGATCTAGCTTTATATCTCAAAAAACAAAGTGATTTTCAATAGTAAAATGTAACATGAAATTTTAAGGGTTTTTTTTTTACAAAGAGTATTTGTGGCATACTAAGACATTCAGAGTTTTTAAATCTCTGTTGTAACTGTCTGATAGCAGAAATAATGTTTTCCCACTGCATAAATAAATTATAGAAAAATTGCTGAACTAATGTATATTTTCTGATGCATTATTCCAATATATATTTTTGCTTTAGTCAAATGTTCTGACATTTTGAGAGTAAGAAATTTATATTTTCATCACATTTTCCTACCAACAAAACAATATGACATCAGAAGGGAAAGTCTTATCACATCACATCTATTTTGCCATTATGATCTACACCTAACTTCCTTCTCTCCAGTTCCCTCTCTCTCCAATGCATTCTGCTACTAGGTAAGTCTTCCTAATGTCCTATTTTCTCTACACCATGACTCTACTCACAAGCTTTCAGTGACTCTCCATTGACCAAAATATGAATCAGAACTCCTTGAGAGCCTGACACTCAAATCCAAATTTAACTCCAATATGCACCTTACCTACTTCTTTTTCTATGTGGAAACATCTAGAAAACATGTTTTTTACAGAAAAACATGTTCAGTCAATTGATCTAATTCCTGTCTCACACATATACTTTGCATTTCCCTGCTTCTGTTTCCATCCATAGGATGGAATTCTTCATTCTTCAAGACCGAATTCTAAGCCATCCTTGCCATGAGGCTTTTCCTAACATTTTAGTCAGGAATACAGCCTCCATTCTCACATTTTTCCCTGTGATACCATGATAAGTTTACATTACTCTATCTGATCTTCCTTTACTGGAGGCATGATTGTGATATACAAGGAAATATTTGCACTTCACTGAATGTCATCCTTCAAAGGCTTCTCTCAGGGTGTATTCCAATTATGTTCACATTGCTGAAATTTTTCTGGGACTCTTCTCTAGTAACCACAACCTCAGCTGCACTAGAAAGTCAACTACTTTATTTTACAACCTCTTCTGGTATTTATAAAAGAGAAAAAATTTGCCCAACCCAGTTAGCTTCCTCTTCCACATATCAGTCTCCAATAATTTTTGGTTGTTTCTAAAAATCTTTTGTCAAAGGGAAAAAGTCATCATTGAGGAAATTCAAAACAATATATCATAAGTATTAAAAGCATATACTCCTTTCCATTATTGAAAAAGAAAGTCATCTTCCTTTAGATTAATTGATTAAAAAAAATAACTGGATTCTAGTCCATAGACATTTATTTTAGTAACTGGAAGTTCAAATCACCCTCAAGAGTCCTTCAAGGTTTACTTGCATCATTTTGGGGAATGGCTTAGTTAGTAGTTTTCCCATCAAAAAACCTTTTTTTCCAACTGGAATGACATGAAAAGGTGAAACATTTTGTAATATTTCAGAGACTGTGCAATAATAAGAAAGCACACACCACTGCCTGAAGTTGCAGGCAAATGTAATTGCAAATCCTTCCGAAGCAAAAATAGCAGTGGAGATTTTTACTATGGAAGGATTCACTATGAAATTCCTTTTATTTATTTTTTATTTATTTATTTTTATTTTCAGCGTAACAGAATTCATAGTTTTTGCACCATACCCAGTGCTCCATGCAATGTGTGCCCTCCATAATACCCACCACCTGGTTCCCCCAACCTTCCACCCCCCACCTCTTCAAAACCCTCAGGTTGCTTTTCAGAGTCCATAGTCTCTCATGGTTCATCTCCCCCTCCAATTTCCCTCAACTCCCTTCTCCTCTCCATCTCCCCACGTCCGTATCATTTAATACATAAATATTTCAGCATATATCTCTAAAGATAAAGTTCTTTTTTAAAACCAACTTAAAAATTATCAATACTTTCTAAATGTCAATAAATATCCAGTCACTGTCCTAGTTTCCATGATTATCTCATAAATGTCAATTTTTTTATGTTTACTGGCTCATGTAAGGATTGAAACAATTTTCCAATTATGATTGGCTACTATGCCTCTTAAATATTTTTTATCTTAAAGCTTCCCCTTCCTCATATTTTCTTTTTTTTAATTTTTTTATTAATTTCATTTCTTTTCAGCGTAACAGAATTCATAGTTTTAAACCACACCCAGTGCTCCATGCAATGCGTGCCCTCCATAATACCCACCACCTGGCTCCCCCAACCTCCCACCCCCCGCCCCTTCAAAACCCTCAGGTTGTTTTACAGAGTCCATAGTCAACACAAGGGTCTGTGGTCCACTGGGTTAAATATATTATATGTTACACATCTGCATATGTATGTCTGTAAGGCACTGTGAAGTCCATCCTCAGACAGAAAATTAGCAATGGTACATCTGCATTAAATAAAGCTGAACTTCATTGCCTTTCTCAGAAGGGCTGTGGGAAGATAATAATGCTTCTACTGTCATTTCCATTTTGTTCCATTTGTTAAAACCAGATCTCTTCCAGCTTCTAATTGATTTCTAACTCTCCAGAAGCCAAAAAATACAGTAAATTAACAACATTTTTACTGAGAGCCCCTTATTTTCCATAAAATTTTACTGAATAAAAGCTAGCAAAATTATTTTTGATTACTTCTGATTTCTCCAAAGAAAATGCCAATTTTACACATCATTTCAAAATTTATTTAGGTAACTCTAGAAAGAGTTTTAATGAAAGGTTTTGTTATAAATCCTATATTTGTGTTTCTAATATTACTAATATGAATAAATTGTAATAAGATTTAGAAATAATCATTCAAAATCATTAAGGAAACCCAATTTTGCATATATTTTATTTTGACATGCTTTTCTTCATAGCATACCCTGTCACTGTCTATATCCTTACCCTCTTGGTTATTCTGCATTGCCCTTACCTAATATTATATCAGATATTCCTATATTTTATCTGCTTAGAGTTGGGCTGTCTCTTCTTGACCAGAATGTTTGCTCTATGCTGGCAGGGAGTTTATCTTCTTCACCACAACATTCCTAGCACAGAGAGCAATGCATGTAGGTCCTTAGTAAATATTTACTAAGTGCATGGATTATTTACTTAATTTACAGTAGATCTTACTTGCCATAAATTTGTACACCATATAATAAACTGGACTATAATCTTATAATAGAGATTCATAAGTGAGTGTTTCTAAAATTATACAGGAAATATGCATTTCATGGGTTTTGTGAGATTCTCTGAATTGCATGTAAACCCCCAAGAGGATAGAGAGTTATTGCTATGGAGGGGAAAAAAAAATGAAAAGAAAGTATCAGCTGTGCCAGGAAACATCTGGAATTGAGGCATGGGGGAAACAAGCCAAAGGGGCTTCAGGAGAGAACACTGTTGCACCTTGTTCTCAAAATTCCCCAATGACATTTTCCTGGATATTCAGTACCAGAACAGGAAACACTATCACGATAGAGATATATAGAAGTGAATTCAAAAATCTTAAAACATAGTTTTCTATGTTCTGATGAGTTCCCTTCATGTATCTGTCTCTGATACACACATATAATTAAAACCCTGAAAATAGTTGATACATTATGAAGCCACAAATCCTCAACTTTTAAAATCTCAAAAATTATTTTACATTAACTGTTTCTCTATGTCATACCACACTATAATTCAATTAGTGTTTCCTGGGACTTTTGACCTTATGTCTTTAAAGGTTGAAATTTGTTTTGGCCAATATGCTGCCATGGGAGTTTTGACAATTGCTAGCAAGAAAAATAATTCACAAAGTGTCAGAGTGAAAATAAATCTGTAATCCTGTATAAGCATTAAATCTGAAAAAAAAATCTGATTGGACATCCAGAAAACAAATTATCCATTCAAGCACAAGTAGTAAAAAGCTCCTTGCTCTTTTTAAGTAAATAAACTTCAATCCAGACCAAAACTTACACATTTTCAATAAAAATTTAAACTTACATATCATTTCATAAAACAAAATACTGTTAATCCAATGCAACCACAAAAACAGTGTGGCTTTTAGGAGTTAATTCCTTATTTGCAGTTTAGAAGATTCTGACTAAAATCTTATTCTAAATGTGGGCCCGGAGCTTCTTGAATGCAGGAATATTTAATTCATTTTTTTACAACTTCAGTGTCTGGGGCACAGAGGGGTTCCATGGATGTTGAATTAATGAATGAATGCCCTTAAGTCATGAGTGTTCTATTCCAACACACAAATTAAACAAATTCCCTCAACTATTTTTCAAATTCCCTCAACTAACTTAAAACAAATTCCCTCAACTATTTTTCTTACTAAAACAAATGCTGAACAACAAAGACATAGAACAGGATTTAGGTGTACGTTGAGACTTTCTTCCCTCCCAATGAACTGGTATCATTTTAATTTAGTTAACTGTCCTTCCCTTTAAATTATCCCAGTGTACACTGAACCCATGCTCAGGGAAGAATAGGGCCTGATTTATTCAAGTATTGTCTCATTCCCTTTGCCAATAGTGTCACTGGGCTTACTTCTTCTTGTATTTTTCCCCCCTTCCCTTGTTATTTCATTGAATATTTGGGCTAGTAACAGAAGCTCTTCAAGTTGGCTTTAAAGAACAAAGACATCTTTTATTTCATCTTTGATTTGCTTAGTAGGTAGGGCAGTCTTCATGCTGGTTGATTAAGCACTTCAACACTTTATCAAGGACCCAGATATTCTACACCTTTCCATAAGGAAAGCATCAGTGTCACCTTAGCAAGACATCAAGGATCATTACAATTGCTATATGCAAGCAGGACGATTTCAAGAGGAAACAAAGAACACTCTGAAAAGAAACTTTTCCCAGATTACTGACAGCAGGCTTCTCCTATTGTTCCATTGGTCCTGATTAAGTCATATTTCTGATCTAATTACATGTTCCATACTCTCCTGATTATAATACTAGACTATTTTTTTGCTTGTTATCATTTTTTCCCTCAGACAAGCTTTAAAATCTCTCGCTGCTAATTAGTAAAATGATAGCTCTTAGTCTTGAAACTATAGACCTTTCTAATATTTATGAAGAAATACCAGCAAGATTTAAAAAAAAAAAGAAGAAAATCTCTCTTTTTTTATTCCAGCCATAGAAAAACAGCTATTATTTTGCATCACAATTTCCATGTTAAAGTTAATGCTAACAAAGGAACTTGGTAAAACAGCTGAACTTCAGCAATGGTTCTACATCGTAAAGAATAAACTTTAGTCCCTGAAGTTTTTATAATTTTTTTCTTTTTTTTAAAGATTTTATTTATTTACTTCAAGATAGAGCACAAGCAGGGGGAGCAGCAGAGGGAGAGGGAGAAGCAGGCTCCCCACTGAGCAGGGAGCCTGATGTGGGGCTCGATCCCAGGACCCTGAGATCATGATCTGAGCTGAAGGTAGACGCTTACTGACTGAGCCACCCAGGCACCCCAGTTTTCATAATTTTGATTGGCCTATTTTATAACTTATCCTGGCAATGGTATTTACACTGAGATCAATGTTTTTGAAAATATATAAAGTTTTGTTGAGTTTATCAGACCACAAGAGGTTAATTGACACTTCCTTCTTTACCTACATGCATGAAGGCAAAAACAAATAATGTATGAGTCTTTGGATATCTTGTGTTTTTTTTTTTAAAAAAAGAAACTATTTCCAAACAAACAAAAACTGGGAAAATTTGTCAACAACAAACTCAAATTAGGTACCGCTTGAAATTCAAAATTCCCGCAATCGCATCTTAGCTCACCTCTTCCTGCTTTATCCTGCTCTCCTCAAAAAGCATTCCTTCAATAAATTATGTGTATCCAAATCCCTGTCTTAGGCTCTGTTTTTAGAGAACCTCACCTAAGACTCTTGGCTGATCCAAAAGAATGCAAGGAGAGAAAAAAGGTACATAAAACAAATGAGGCAAATAAATATTAAAGGTATAATAGATATAAACCTAAATATCAGCAACCATATTAAAATGTAAATGATCTAAATATTCTAGTTAAAATATAAAGATTGTCAGGTGATAACAGTATTTTTAAGAAGGCCTAACTATATGCTGCTAATGAAAAAATAACACATATATAAAAGGATGAAGAAAGATATAGTATAAAAACACCAAAAGAAAGCAGGTTTTGCTTGGTAATGTCAGATAAGATCTATTTTAAGGCAAAAAGACATTGCTAGAGATAAAAAAGGATCTTTAATAATAATAAAATGCCCCATCCACCAGGAAGACAAAAATTCCATTGTATAGACCTACTAATATAGCTTTATAATATGAAAGCTAAAAATGGACAGATCTTTAAAAATACACAAATCTATAATCAGTGAAGGAGAATTTAACACATCTAATTTGATAACTGACAAAAAAAATCCAGAAAATTAGTAAAGCCATATAGATATTCTGAATAACACAATTAATAAAATAAAAATATGATTTTGTTAAAATGCACCAAAGGATGACAGAGTGCACAATTTTGGAAACTGTATATGGAACATTTACAAAATAAATCATATTTTGGGCAAAAAAGCCAAACCCCAAAAATGATTCCAATAATCCAAATATATTATTTGATTTTAGTGGAATGAAGGTAGAAGTCAGCACCTAAAAGATAAATATAAAATCTTCAAATGCCTAGAAAGTGAGTAACATTATCTACATAACCAATGAGTTAAAGATGAAGTTATAGTGCCTATTAAGATATTTGAGCTGGATAATAATTGAAATATAATATTTCTTAAATATTTTATTTATTTATTTGACAGACAGAGATTACAAGTAGGCAAGAGAGGCAGGCAGGGAGAGAGAGGAGGAAGCAGGCTCTCCGCGGAGCATAGAGCCCAATGTGGAGCTCCATCCCAGGACCCTGGGATCATGACCTGACCCGAAAGCAGAGGCTTTAACCCACTGAGCCACCCAGGTGCCCCTGAAATATAATATTTTTAAAAGATTTATTTCTTTTAGATAAAAAGAGCTGAGGAAGGGCCAGAGGGAGAGGGAGAGAGAAATAATCCTCAGACTTCCTACTGATCATGGAGTCCCACACAGGGCTTGATCCCAGGACCATGAGTTCATGACCTGAGCTGAAATCAAGAGTCACATGCTCAACTGACTGAGCTACCCAAGTGCCCCTGAAATATAATATTTTGAGACATAATTTTGTTATTACTGTGCGGAGATGGAAATTTATTACTTAAATTCATACATTAAGAAACTGAAAAACCTGAAAATCAATTGTTTAGGTATTCCTCTTAAGAAGTAGGAAAAAGAAACCAAATTAAACTCAAGAAAAAGTAAAATAAAAATAAAGAATAAGTAATAACAAAGGTAATAAATAATAAAAGGACAAAAACAAATGAAACAGAAAACATTGATAGAAAAACCAATAAGTCAAAAAATTAATTATTTAGAAAGAACAATGAATTGATATTCTCCTAGCAATATTAAACAATGAAAATCAGAGAAACCACAAATAACTTATGTCAGGAACAAAACAGGGAGTATTACCATAGATCTCACAGATGCAGAAAAACATTTGATAAAATATAAGACTACATGGGAGAAAAAAACAACCTCTAAGCAAATTAAGAATAAGAGAAATTTTCCTGTAACAAAGAACAGTACCTAAAAATACAAATTAATAAAAAGAAGGAATTATCTTAAACTGACAAAGAACATGTATAAAAAACTTTCACAGAAATGATATTTAACTGTAAAATATAGGAAACTTCCCCCAGATTTGGGGGATAGAGGAGAAAACCTTTCCCAGCATCACCATTTGTATTCAACACTTCACTTCACATTGTACCCAGTATAATAAGGATAGATGAGAAAGAGAGAAATATGATAGACAGATGGAAAGATAGATTAGATAGTTAGATAGATAGATAGATAATACAGAGAATGAATAGTTGAATAAATAAATAAATGGTAATATGTACGATGAAATACTATGCTGTCGTGAAAAGTAACAAACTTGCTACACAAAACAGTATGAATAAATCTCACAAACATGGTGATGAACTAAAGAAGCCAGGCACAGGAAAGTTTACACCATATGGTTCCATTTCTGTAAAAATAAATTGGTGGTAATATAAATCAGGATAATAATTAACTTGATAGCAGTAATCACTAGGAAGGAGATAAGCAGGAGTTCTGAAAAGCTAGTGTAGTGCTCTATTTCTTTATTAGAGGATTGGTTACATGGCTTTACTCTCATAATTTGTGCTCTTTTCTCTCGCTCTTTTTAATAAAATATTTAGAAACAAAAATGTATAATGTCTATTAGATATGCTTGGGTCTTTCAGAAAAACAATAAAAATATGTTATTATAGAAGGCAGATTAAATTTTATGAGACAACTTATTGAATTATTGACCCCTTTACATTTTAGTAATATATTAAGAGTTTGTTCATTTTGATCAACATTTTGTGATTATCAAAATACATAATGGCTGTATTATACAAATATAGTCACCATTTAATAATAACTGAAATATAGAAAACTAAAAAAAGCTATGAAGCTGGTCAAAAATAACTTTAAATAATCTTTTAGGTCTTCATTATTATTTCTTACCCTAGGAGTCTGATCTTCAAAATGTGATGGAAAGGATTTTTTTTTCTAGTAGTGAGGAGAAAAAATGTACAGAAGTCTTCCCTATCCACAGTTTCACTTTCCATGGTTTTATGTTCCATGGTTTCAGTTACCTACAGTCAACTATTGTGTAGAAGGAGATGATTCCCCTGACATATCATCAGAAAGTCAATAGTAGTTTTGTGTTGTCACAATGCCAACATCATTCACCTCATCTTGTAGATATCTTGTCATCTCACATCATCACAAGAAGGATGAGTACAGGGGTGCCTGGGTGGCTCAGTTGTTAAGTGTCTGCCTTCAGCTCAGGTCATAATCCCAGGGTCCTGGGATTGAGCCCCACATTGGGCTCCCTGCTCTACAAGAAGCCTGTTTCTTCATCTCCTGCTCCCCCTGCTTGTGATCCCTCTCTTGCTGTGTGTCTCTCTGTCAAGTAAATAAATAAAATCTTTAAAGAAAAAGGATGAGTACAGTACAATAAGATAATTTGAGAAAACACATTTTTATAACTTTTATACTATTATGTTATACTTGTTAATCTCTTACTGTGCTTAATTTATAAACTAAACTTTCATAGGTTTGTATGTATAGGAAAAACATTGTGCACATAGGATTTGGTATATCTGTAGTTTTAATAACTGGAGGCTTTGGAACATAACCCCCACAGATAAGGGAAGACTACTGTAACTTTTAGATCTATAAACTGGTAGGGCAACAGAAATCTTTGAAGTGTAGATAAGGTACGCTAAGTCATCTTCTTAAAAAGAACCACAGCAGTTCTTCAGTAATCTCATTTTGTCTTGGATTAAAAAAAAATTTTTTTTAAAAACCCACACAACAAAACAACAATCCTAAGTACACTCTTTAGCAGTGACAGCACAAAAAGAAATACGGAGTTTTCAATTTTTTCTGTTTTTCTATTCTGATGGAGATCATTGTAGGTTATGAGAGTCTATAGAGCCTTGTAAGAGAACCAGAAGCCGTGAGAACTACTGATTTCCTTTGAAGTATTTGGATCTAAGTTGATTGGGGTTTCTGATCTACCACATTACATCACTTCTGGTAGTATCAAATTTATATTTACTAAGCACCACAAAATTTTTGTGGCAGACTTCTTTTGCCCAGTGTAACACAGAAACATATTAAAATTGATTAAATGTTTGGCTTAACCTAGAAGCATAAGAGTCCATTTCTATGCACAGAAAAAGACATATGAACATGCACATAAAAATATGAACTTTTGATATCAGCCACAGCAACTTCTTTCAAGATATGTCTCCAAAGGCAAAGGAAACAAAAGCGAAAATGAACTTTTGGGACTTCATCAAGATCAAAAGCTTCTGCACAGCAAAGGAAACAGTCAACAAAACAAAGAGGCAACCCACGGAATGGGAGAAGATATTTGCAAATGACAGTACAGACAAAAGGTTGATATCCA